>JAIKVB010000359.1:0-28834 GCA_024679045.1 Phytophthora brassicae | reverse complement strand
TAGTGTTACTTGAAGGCAAGTACAGCGTTTTCTGCTGTGGACTGCCCTTCTCCGCTTTTCGACCGCTTATTATTTCCTCCTCAGTGCGCACTCGGAACACGACCGACTTCTCGGTGGTACGCAGAACGCTGCGACGCGGTACTCGTTCAATGGTTCGCGCTGAGGACCAAACCGGGGACGTGTTGTTTTCCCGCGAGTGCGCGCTGGATAAGCCAGCGGCGTCCTCGCTCATGGTTGCCATGGTTCAAGATTGGAAGTGACATGGTTAGAAACGTCTAACATCGACGTTATGTTATTATATCGGTTATGTGCTTAAATTGTGACACGTTATTAAAAAGATACTGGTATGAATTGATCAACTGCAATTTTCATCTTAGGATATCATAGACCTGTCGTGTTTCCCTTCCTACTCGTTTTATAGTTCGCTGTGAGGGACGGGTTTGTTGGTAGGAATTGGTGAGATCAAGGGAGAAAAGATGGGGCGAGAGGTGTGCATCAGAGCTATTGAGTGCGCACCGCCTGCAGAGACCTGGCGGACAGGAATCGGACCCAAATCCAGACACGTAGGAACAGCCAAAGGCTTCATGTCCGTCAGGCCCAGTCGTCCATGGCTGGCAAAACAACAAATTACAGTAAATAAATGACACAGATGTTAGTATCCACAGCTTAACACGCAGTAGTTGAGTCAATAGACTACTTCGAAGTAGATACTTACTCGGGTCGTCCTGCGACGTACGCAATACCGTCGCTCGTGACGAACAGGGTATGAGAGCCGCCGCACGCAGCTTGAACAACCCTTTTGCCCTTCAACGTCTGCACCTGAAAAAGTAAAAACAATTCGAGCTTGTCACGAAATCCGTCGTTGTCATCAATCAAGTACGCAGCTCTCCGTACCAATTGCGGTCGCGTTCGACTCTTTCCGTCGCCAAGACCAAGTCGGCCATATTCACCTCGACCGAAAGCATAGCAATCGCCCGACTTGGTCACAACCACTGTGTGCCAGCCACCGCAAGACACACGCCTGTACCATGTACCATGCAATCATCAACACCCACACACAGACAAATAGCAAGAATAACAAACGTACAGTGCTGGGATCTCGTCGAAGAAATCGATTCGCTTGGGCGTCTGCTGGTCGGTCGACTGGCCGACTCCAAGCATGCCATAATCCTCTTTTCCCCAAATGTAAACGTGTCCCTGCTCAGTCACAGCAGCCGAGTGGAATGCGCCGCACGCAACCTGCACAACCTTCTCCCCATTAAATCCTTCGAGCAAATGCGGTCGGTTAACTCCCATAAGCCCCGCAACCTCCGTGTCCTTCAGCCACGCCGAGCCAATACCCAACTGACCGCTGTCACCACGACCCCAGACGTAGACGCGTCCTAAGTCCGTCAGTGCCGCTGTATGCGTGCCACCACAACTGACCTTTAGTATCTTCTCATCCGTATTATCCTCCGGCATAGGACACTTGGCTGGCAGCGACTCATGCGCCGCGTCGAACTCCGTCGGCAAACCCAACTGCCCCCAGTGCGACTCGCCCCACATGAACAGCGTCCCATCATTGGTCACCGCTGCAGAGTGGCAGCCTCCACACGAAATATAGTCCACGACAAGTCCTTCCAGCTCGAAGAAGGCGACTTTTTGCGGTACATTGATGCTCTTGAGGTCTCCGTGGCCCAATTGACCCATCTGCAACAACCATATCCAACAAGAACGTGAGTATAATAAAGCGACGAACCAGCGTCACTCGAAGAACGCACCGAGCCCCATCCCCACGAGTAAACGGCACCTGCAGCTGTGAGAGCCATTGTGTGACGGGATCCGCACGAGACTGCGAGGATCTCCTCGCCCTGTAGATCACCGAGCTCCTGGGGAAAGTTGGAGGCCGACACGTCGTCGATTGCCCGCGTCGGTCGGCGCTTGGCACCCGTTCCCAATTGCCCGTCGTCGTTGCAGCCAAACGCCATGACCACGCACTCTGCTGCGTCCGTCGAGATGCTCATTATGTCCTGATCAGCTGATGGTCTTTTTGGTGAATGCGAGTGCACGAACTGTTGAGATGCTCATTATGTCCTGATCAGCTGATGGTCTTTTTGGTGAATGCGAGTGCACGAACTGTATAATACCGGTATTGAGTTTGATAGGGTTTGATTAAATAACTTCGTGTTAAGTTAAATAGCAACTTCAACATTGCCGGTCATCCACGGAAAGGACCTGTGTGTCCGCCTTGCTGTACATCTGCGCCTTGAGGATGTCAAGTCGTGGGCCACGAAGTCGATTGCGCTTCCCTTGGAGCTGGTGTTTGATCTGCGTAAATCGGACGGCGTTTGCGTTCCGAGATCGCTTGGTAGTGCACTCTACCTTTTCCTCGTCAGTCAGTCTCCCATTGCTTGCACTACTGCTACTGCTCCTTCTAAGAGAATGTTGTACATGAGAGTGCGTCTCGGGTCCCATTTCGTCATCCTCTTTCTCTTCAATCGAATTAACTCCGTACTTGTTAACTGTCTTGTCCATCGACCTCTTAATCGGCTGCTGTACCAACATACGAGTAGTGCGGTTGATCTGAAATTGCTGTTTGTACTTGTTCATCAGTCGCTGTCGAAAGTCTGCAGCCTTCACCTTCTTCTCACGCGCCATTGTTTCTCGACGGTAAACTTCACGTTGACTCGGGTACTTCGTAGTCACCTGCAAGGCCCGACACCGACGGCGACCGGCATGTCCACGAACAAACCTCTGGATCCTGATAGATGGAGACTGTCGAATACTTTTCAACCATCCTTTCTGTCGTTTAAACTCACGGAACACTGTACGGGTAGCAAGTCCTCGCCATTGCGCTTGGATACGACTGACGAGCTCATGCTCTCGACGTAGCACTCGTCTCGTGATTTCTAACACATTGTTCTCCACCTTAATAAGCGAAGGTTTCCCACCTGAACGACGCACATACTCTCTATAATTCCAGTAGAAGACGCCGAGTTCGGCTTTGTTAGTGTACCAAAAGACCGGAGCTTCGTTTGGTCGACTTGTCACTGCGAAACGAAGGATCTGTGGGGCCATAAAGCGGAGAATTCGTAGACACCGCTCGATAACCGTTCGTCTCCTCGCCTGCATTCCTCGAACTCGTGTCTGTATCCGTGTAGCTGCTCGCTTGATCTTCCGTAAGTATCGCTCACGCTCCACCAAGCGACGACGGAACTCCAAGCGACCAAGAAATCCCTTTGCAATTCGCTGCAGTAATGCAGTTGCCGGGACACGTCGCCGTTCAAACTCTTTAATAGCATTTCGCTCTTCCTCGATCTGTTCCTGGAAACTCACGACTCCTGCACGTATACTCTTTAATAGCATTTCGCTCTTCCTCGATCTGTTCCTGGAAACTCACGACTCCTGCACGTAAATATCGAGTACTTCCACAACCTGGACACTTGGGCACTTCTTCATACAGAAATGTCGTGTCTTCTCTTTCATCTGACGTTGTGAGAGCCGCCAGTTGGTCCACTTTGCGTCGTACTCGCAGGACGTTAACAAACGTCACGCTGTTGCATCGCTGGCAAGTCAAATACGGCGTCATGGTACTGAAGGAGTCATCATGGGTAGATAACAAGGGCTTTGCGTCGACAGCATTTTCAATATCACCGGAAATTTTGTCTGTAATGCTACCGATAGTCACAGGTTTCTGGAGTAAAGAGATCTCAGCATTAGTCCGAGCAATCTTCTTGCTCCTCGATGGTGAAGAATTGGTCATGATCCCGACTGTTAAGCTGTATTGCACCGCTTCGCTGAATTTTAAAACTGGTAAGTTACAAGTGGATTTGAAGATGCTTCAAATATTAAACGCAACTTAATGCAGACACTAAGCTAGATCAACTACTTAGTCGTCTTCAGCGATATCTTCTTCCAGTTCGTCTTCAAGGTCATCTTCATCTCCTAACTACTTAGTCGTCTTCAGCGATATCTTCTTCCAGTTCGTCTTCAAGGTCATCTTCATCTCCTAGACGCACTTTATCGTCACGCGAACTGGGATGATTCATGGCTCCTTCACGCGAACCTGGTCGACTAGCAGGACGATCACTCTCACGCGAGACTGGACGACTAGATTTCGCTTCTCGTGAACTGGGTCGACTGGACAAAGCAGACTGTTTATCTTCACTGGGAGGAGGTCTACGACGTCGGTCATCACCGATAGAAACACCAAGTTTCGCTTGTACGGATTCCACCACCCGTGAATCCACATAAGTCTTGACTGTAAGCCCTTTCTTCTTCATCTCTTCCATCATTTCAAAGCTCTTGTTTAATTCACCTTCTTTGTAGTATCCTTCAGCCAGCATAGCGTATGCGTCACCCACACGAATTGCCTCCTCAATCCCTGATTCCTCCAATAATTTAGTGACAATGTCCATCATTTCTTTCGAGTTGTGCTTCGCTTGGTGTCGAGCAACGACGAATTGTTCAATCAGAAGAATCCGCTTCTCATAGCGCTTTAGCAATGCTTCTTTCCCATCAGCACGAGATTTCGAGACCACCTGAACAGCTTCTTGAAAGGCAGAAATGGCCTTCTCATAGTCACGATATTCCTCAATCTCGACCTCAGCACAACCAGCATAAAAAGCTGCCAATTGCTCGAAAGCTCGCGCTTTGGTGTAAAAAGCTACAATATTCTTGAGGATTTCCGTATCCTTGCGCCAATCCAAGTTCTGCAAGTAATTCGCAGCTAGAATGAAGATCTGAGCGTTGCGTGATACATTGGCGAAGAAGATGACTTTTTCAGTATCGCCAGACTTGAGTAGACACTTCATAGCTTTCAGTTTGTTACCCGCTTGAGTGTATTTCTTCGTAGCCAAATGGTACGAGCCTTGCTGTTTGCAACATTTCGCAAGTTTCAGTAGAAGATCCGTGCGCTTCTTCTTGTCAGCTGGAGACGCATTTTCACCCTTGGGAGGCGTCATCTTCTCGGCCATTTCGTCACTCACTTTCACGTCGTGTTGGATACAAACATCCAGTGCTTCTGTAATGCGGTTCCCGATCAAACACAAATGCACAGCTTTTGCGTACTGTCCATTTGCACTGAAGAAGTCGGCGCATTTCTTCAGAATGGCAGGCGAAGTGTTACCTGATCCACTAAGTTCATCGGTGAGATGATGAAGTTCTTCAAACAGCTGAGCCTGGAAACACAAATCCAAAGCTTTGGCTGCATTTCCACCTTTGTGGTACAATTGCACCGCTTTCTCCATTTCGCGCTGCTCCTCAAAGTACGCCGCGCAGTCGAGCATATCACTGGTCTTGCTCATAAGCGCAAAACTCATGAGATCGGCATCCATCCGATGCTCTTTCGCCAGCCGAATTGCATGGTTGTAGCAGCCACCGCTTGCGAAAAAGTGAATGGCGTTCGAGATCTCGTTCTGAGCTTCAAACTGGCGCGCTAAATGATACGCTGCGGCGCGGTTTCCGCTTGATTGGGCGACTTTTGCAGCTGCTTGGAAGTCTTTCATGAAGCACAAGACGCGTACGATGGATAAATAGTCCTTTGCGCGCTGATAACTCTCTACAGCACCATCAAATTGGCCCTGACTTTCTTGAAACTGAGCCCACCAAATCAACAAGTCACGGTCGTTTGACGTCGCCACGTACTTCTGAAGTATATCCACTTTACCCAGTTTAAAAAGCATTCGAGGAATATTTTTCTCGTGAGACGTCGCCACGTACTTCTGAAGTATATCCACTTTACCCAGTTTAAAAAGCATTCGAGGAATATCTTTCTCATGCGTTCCAGCATCCTCGTACGCTTCCATCGCTTCCTTCAGGTCGCCCAGTTCTTCATAATGCCGTGCCAGAGCGTAATACGTTGTCTTGAGATGAATCCGGTCACGTTTGGCCGCTACATCGAGTGCCTTTTTCCAGAATCCGCTGGCTTGGTACAGTTTATTCAGCAGATCATAGCGTCCACACTCACGGTACAATCGAGCTGCATCATCGCGCAATCCAAGTTGAATAGCTACCATAGCGATCGCAACTTCCAGTTCGGGTTCTTTCTTGGCCTCTTGAACAGCAGCTGCACCACGAGCATGGCCCATATTCCCCAGACAGACTTCCGCCACATCCAGACGCTTTGTCTTCACACACATCCGTGCCATATTCTCCCAAACTGACGGGTTTTCAATGAGTTTGACAGAGCGGTACGCTTCATCCATATTACCGACTGTCATGAAGTAACAAAAGTCGATTAGCGCTTGCTTCGCGTCATTGTTGACGCGATCTAGACCCGTGAAGTCGCGCATGATCTGCGTACGAAGGTAGCTCACAGTGTCGTAAGCCAGTGGAATTTTAGTCACTGGATTGTTGGCTTTCGTCCGACCGACATGAACTACAGTCGTCGAGTCATCCGATGAGCTGGTATCCACTCTCGCTACGAAGTACACACGTGGAACTTGAATACCTAGTAACGCAGAATACTTTAAATCCAGGTCAAAACTGTCCTGCATCAGTAGACCGTGCTCGTTTGAAGCAAAAATAATAGTGACTTCCTTGTCGGAGACTTGATTCCCACGTGAACCTGCATCCTCAGCATTTAAGTCTCGACGTCCTGATGTCACTGGTACACTATCAGTACCCGTTTTAATAGTCTCACAAATGAGCAATCGTGGTTCTTGAGGGTCGAAGAAAACGGACGTCGGGTAGCGTGAAGAGCCAAAATCAAACTGCTGATAGATGTTCAGGTCTGTTTGAAACAGGAAAAGCTTGTTTAAAGGTTCTCGCATGAGTAAAGCACCTTCAACACGATCAGCAAGAATACAGATGCGACTGCCGTCGGAATTGACACAAATTGATCGCATCACTGCAGATTTCGTCTCTTCTCCAAAAGCTTCGGGAAGATTTCCCATACTTCCCAGAGCTTTAGGGTCACGTCGAGATACGTCGAATACGCGTAACAGACCACGATCAGTTCCTACTGCAAGGAATTTGTTCTGAAGCGAAAGCATCGCTGGTCGACCCTCAGCTTCTGTAAACGATATAGTGTTCTTCACCACACCTGCAAGGTTACAAACCTCAACGTGATTCCCATTTGCTCGATAAATGGATTCCCCACGAAGTACCATAGCGCTTGAAAAACACTTGAACTGATTGATAAGTTGAGTCTCTCCGTCTTTCATCTCATACACTTCAGCTTTTGAGCCGTTCCAGACCACGAGCGTCGATCCATCGTGAGAGACTCCTTTCACACGTAGAGAAGCGTCTAAAGTCGACTGTGTAATTGTCACGCCAGACTGCGCGCCATCTTGAAACTTTTCAATTGAAAGCGTCTTGGGTCGGATCTGAATCACAGCTGTATCGCCACAAAGTGCACGCTGTAAGTTCCCCTCATGTAAGATCACCACTCCTTCGACAGTATTTGTCGCCACAAAGTGCACGCTGTAAGTTCCCCTCATGTAAGATCACCACTCCTTCGACAGTATTTGCATACAACGCAGGATGTGCATAACTCCAGCCAATACGTGTGACTGCACGTCCAAGTTCAGCTGTGAAGAGCAAATCCCATCGGTACGACAAGTTGTTCGTAGAGTCCCCAGTAGTCTGTGTATTATCGACAAAAGTCGTGGCTCGCCAGAAGAAAACTGCTCCTTGAGCTGTTCCAGCCACGAGAACGCGTCGTCGAGGAGAGAAACTCAAATTGTTAACGTTGTAATTGATACCACTCGATTTTGGCAGACTCAAGACGCTGTTCTCTTCTGAAAGGATATTCCAGAAACGTACGAGAGGTTCACCAGACGCGATGGCTAGTAGTCCTGGACCAGCCCATTTAGTTTCCAACAGTGAACCTTCGCCTGCTAGACTAAGTTTCACTTTAGTGAGAGGCTTTACAGTACCATCCGTCACTCCCACTTGGTACACGATGAGTTGAACTGCTCTAGTGATAACAATGAGACGGCTCTGCTCTTCAAAGAACATCATGGACTCGATTGCGTGATTTAACACCTGAATGTCAGAGATGTGGCCCAGATCATCAGCATAGTGCACAGACCCCGCTTCACCACCGAAGAAGAACTGAGGACACACATGTTGAGAGAAATGGTCCCTAAAAACAACCAAATAGAACAGATACTATTAGGTTTCAAAGCCAATTCAGTCATCCGTCTCGTACACAATACTCACGTTTTTCCTTGCGTGTCCTTTAAAGCTGACCGCGTGGCGAAGACACAGTGCGTAAAGCTTCCTTGTCGTGCGTATTGCGTACTTAGACTTAGTTGGCATCGACTATCGACTTTCCAGACGGCAAAGATTCCGTTCTCGTCTGCAGACATGAGGCGGTTTTGCGTATTGCGTACTTAGACTTAGTTGGCATCGACTATCGACTTTCCAGACGGCAAAGATGCCGTTCTCGTCTGCAGACATGAGGCGGTTGCCTGATGGAGCCCATTCGAGAAGACACACACGACTCGAATGGGGAGAGTTCACTTCACGTGCTGTTTGCTCCTTGAACACCCACAAAGAGACCATTCCTTTACCGAATAGCATACAAACTTAGCTTTCATCACTCAGCCGGAGTAGCAGTAGACTCTACGTACCGTCACTCCATCCGACAGCGAGAGCCCCACCACGAGGCTGCCAGGCCATCGAGACGATGTCGGCACTGCGCGAGTAAATCTCTAGCCCTTGTTGCTTCTCACCCTGCAATCGTTGTAAGGAAAAACCATTTAAACTCATGAACTCTTGTTTAATCTTTTCTACTTCTGATGTACCTCATCCGTAAAGAAGTGGATCTCTCGGTTCTCCAGCGCCACAGCGAGCACAGGGTCCAGTTCTCCCCATACTGAGCAGATCTGCCGTAGATTCACCGGGACCTGCACGTTGTAGTCATAGAATAAGGCCATCCTGCACTAAATGGCCACTAGATCTTCTAATGCACATGAACCGTTGCGTCGCTTCAAGATACTTGTATCCTTTTCAGTAGGTTCATGATGTATCATAGTGTTAGGTACGCTACCTAGCATGGTGTTCTGATACACCATTTACGTTTGACTGGTTGGGCGGCAACAGCTCAGTTAAAAGCTCATTGCTACTTAAGTTTCAGGACGATGGCGATGCAAGCGAAGACGTCGGAGGCCAAGGGCAAGAGCTTCAACAATAGCTACAACAGCAACAACAAGGCTACTTAAGTTCCAGGACGATGGCGATGCAAGCGAAGACGTCGGAGGCCAAGGGCAAGAGCTTTAACAAGAGCTACAGCAACAACAACAATAGCTACAACAGCAACAGCAAGAAGCTACTTAAGTTCCAGGACGATGGCGATGCAAGCGAAGACGTCGGAGGCCAAGGGCAAGAGCTTCAACAAGAGCTACAGCAACAACAACAATAGCTACAACAGCAACAACAAGAGCTACAACAGCAACAACAAGAGCTACAACAACAACAGCAAGAAACGTCCGGCCCAGGGCAATGACGACAAGAAGTCGTTCGTGGACCAGAAACTGGCCAAGAAGCAGCGCAAGATGCAGCGTCCTCACTACGAGATGGTGACACGCGCCAAGCAGATTTGGAACATTATTCGCGAGCGCGATGTGGACAAGGAAAAGCGAACTGCGCTGGTGGACGAGCTGTTCACGCTGGTGAAAGGCAAGATCTACGACGTGGCGGCTAAGCACGACGCCTCGCGCGTCATCCAGTCGCTCATGCAGTATGGCAAGCCCGAGCACCGTTCGCAGATCGTGCTTGAGATGAAGGAGAACCTGATCGACTTGGCCAAGATGCAGTACGGATGTTTTCTGGTGCAGAAGATGATCCGCTACGGCAGCGTGGCTGATCGTGCTGCTATCGTCAAGTGCCTTACGGGCCACGTCGTGCAGGTTGGAACGCACAACATCGCAGCCAATGTGTTAGAGTACGCGCAGGAATACCTTAAGCCGTCGCAGCTTACGGCGCTCAAACTGGAGTTCTACGGACGCGAGTTCGCCTACTTCCACGCTGAGAGTAAGCGTAACCTGGCTGATATTATCAAGGCTCACCCGGACAAGAAGGCGGATGTACTTAAGAATCTGAGCAGCATCTTGAACCGCATGGTCGACAAGCAGCTGCTTGGATTGGCCTTCGTGCAGTCTCTACTATGGGAGTACATGTGCAATGCTGAGCCAGAGGATGTGATGCAAATGGTGGCCAACGTGCGTGACGCGTCGTTGGCGCTGCTGGCTACGCGCAATGGCGCACGAGTGGTGAACAAATGTCTGTCGCTTGGTGCGGCTAAGGACCGTAAGCGTATTATTAAGGCTCTGAAGGACAAGGTGCTGGACGCTTGCAATCACCCGAGCGGATACCTCGTCATTATGCGCATCTTGGATGTGGTGGATGACTCCGTTCTGGTGCAGAAATCCATCCTGGCAGAAATTAACGACGAGCTCTTCTCAGTCGCGATGCATCCGAGTGGACGCAAGGTTCTGCTTCAACTGCTCAGCCCACTTAACAAGAAGTACCTGTCTGCGGACGACCTGACGCTGCTGGAGCCGCCCATGCTCCCGTCACCTGAAGACCCGACAATTATGGTGGTGAACTACAAGAAGGACCCAGAAGCTCGTCGTGAGGAGCTTGTAAAGGGACTTTTGCCGAAGTTGGAGGAAATGTGTGTTGAGAATGCCGCTGCGTTGATGCGCTCGAAGGAGGGTCGCGATGTCATTGTTGAGGTTGCGAAGCGTAGTGAGAGCTCGGATTTGGCGGACAGTGTGGCAGTCGCCGCGCTGGCGGAGCCTACTGAGGGACAGGAGGCACTTCACACCGATGCCAATGGCCATTATGCTTTGCGTCGTCTGATCAAGGAAACGTCAATGGCGGAGTCTCTGCTTTCGGCTGTTGAAGAACAGCTCCCGCAGTGGGCGTCGAGCAACCGTGGATCGTTTGTGGTCCTCGCTTTCGTGGAGGCTGAAAATGGCTCCAAGGACGCTGCGGAAGTGGTCAAGAAGGCGCTTAAGCCTGCGATGGGAGACTTGAAGAACCTCGTCGACACGCAGAAGGGCACTAAATTACTTCTCGAGAAGCTCCAATAGAGAGGAGATAGTTCAAACTTTATAGATCCACAGTGTTTTATCATACTTAGTCTTACTCGTCGCTATCATCTTCACTGTCGTTGTCTTGGGAAGTATCTGTATCATCACTTTCGTCTTCATCTTCGTCGCTGTGTGTCGCTAAGATGGGATTTCCTTCTCGCCAATTCCTTAACAACTCCGGAATCTTCGGATGTGCGTGTAGAATAGCGAGGTAGGAGAGTGTTTCTCCAAACTATTAATAACCATAGGTTAGGCATCATCTTAAGTCAGTCTACAGTCTGCTAACTAATTTTGACAGGCATTTTGACAGGCTTACCTTGTTTGGCTTCTCGACCAGCTCGGCATCGCATTGCTGAAGCATGTTCATTAGGAGATTCACGCTACCACAGGAAGCTGCGTAGTGCAAAGGTGTCATACCTTGAGCCTGTTATTTACATTGTTTAATATTTCAGGTATTGCAGCTCAGTTTAATCGTTAATCAGCATTTGCTTGTACGTACGTCTTGCAAAGTGAGATCTGAGCCAGCATTCAGAAAGACCATGCCTAACTGGTGTAAAGCTGTTCCTCCCTCAGCACAGAGCATTAGTGGCGTCTGTCCAAACACCTACAAGTTGACAGTGAGTAAACGTGTTTTCAACATGCTAACAATGTGATCAGCACTTACATTTCGTGCATCAACTGAAGCTCCAAGTTCAATGAGCGTCTCTGCTGCGAGTTTGTTTTCTCCAACGACTGTCAGCATTAATGGGGTTGTACCCCACCGGTCTTGAACATTCAGATTTGCACCATATTTGGCAAGAAGACGCACAATATCAAGGTTGCCAACGCGACTTGCCCAATGCAGCGGAGTCCAGCCATCTCTCTAAACGAGAAAAAGCGTATTACAACCAGCTCGTTATTGTTCTGCATCACTACCGGTAGTCGTCATAACCACAGTTGTGTACATCTTTCTTGCTGATTGAAGCTCCCTTTTTGAGCAAAACATGGCAGATGCTCGTCCGGTGCAGTGTACACGCCCAGTGCAAAGCATTCCGGCCATCAAAACCGTTCGCATTAATGTCGATCTTGTTGGCGATGCCAGACAGAATCTCGTCCACATTGTCTGGGTGTAATAGCAACATTAAGCAAGTTAAACCATGATAACCATTAACTGTTGACTCCACAGTTTTCTTTGCCTGTCTTCGCAGCTAATGTGAAGCCATCAGCAATTCTGCCGGCTCGTTTCGCTTCCTAAGCAGCATATTATCACATAACTTAACTAGAAGACAATACCATTGACATGAAATAAGCGAATTCCTTACATAGTACGAATGCGAGAGCCTCCAAAGCACGTAAGTGACAGCAGAGAACGGGATCGCAGCTATTGCAAATGTGTACGTTGCTCCTGTCTTAATACAGGTGAATGTATTGATTTGCAACGTTTCGCGGCATTGCTCGTCGGATATCGTCACCAACCGCTGCCACAGCGCCACGGCTGGGATCAGAGCTAGCGTCTCGAACAGCGAGCATACTACGGATGTGACTAGTGTAGCCTCCCTGCCCTCCCCATTCCACGTAGGAATCTTCATGTCAAAGGCCACCATGATACTGATTATAAAGCTGACTATAGCAGCGACCAGAGCCAATACTATGAATGCTCTTACAGCTGTAGCATCCTCTAGACACCACGGATCACTGGAAGCAACAACCGATAGAGCGCTGTACACTCAAGTGTCAGTTTGAGCAGCACTAACTTTAGTCTACAGAGCGTACCAGAAGCTGCTGTAGTGCGTGAAAGACTGGTCTGTGGACATGATGTCGGAGCTAGCGACTTCGGCGCCAGCGTTAATAAGTTTGTAGCGAACGCCAGTACCCTGAATTGCAGCATAGAGAACGACCGTAAGAAAGAATCCTGGGTGGGATTCAATTCCTTTGCCGTCTGCATCTCACCATGAGGAACCAAAGCCCAATATCCACGGAGTTGACGTTGTCGCGAGCCCATTTCTGGCCGCTGCAGGCTGCTAGTACTAGCACCAGCGACAAGAAGCTGGATAAGTTGCCTGTACAGCGGGTGCTGGGTGTTAGTTTGGAGCAAGAAACCTTTAAACGCTGACATCTAGAAAGACACACCAACTAAGAAGCGAACTTGAATCTTCATGATGCGGCGCTTGAAAATAATTTTTAACCTCGGAAACACCGGTGAAGTACATGGTACATACCGGTACCGGTACCCTATGAATTTTAGTGGTTGATGCAAACGAATTTCTAACTGGAAGTGACACAAATAAGTTCTCCATAGCAATAATCTCGCGCATACAGCTCTGGCTGTCTTAGGTTCACCCCGTACATTGGAGCCGTGCACGTGCACGGAGAGCAGTACAGTATTGTATTGCAGTACCTGTACATTCTATTTCGCTATTTTTTGTGCTGCTATTAATAAACTTTGCTGCGGTGGGGGCTCGAGACTTGAGTCAAGTCGTTTGAAACGACTTGTTTCCCGGGATGCTGCACGCGTCCAAGATTCGCTCGCTCATATAAATTCAGCCTGAAGCCTGCAGTGCAACGGCACTAGGAATCTCGGCAAATCAAGCGGGGGGAAAGGCTTGCCTCATCCAGAACTAAAACAAACCTTGAGGACGAAGATAATACCAACACACACACAAACACATTCTAACCAGTAGGTGGCCAGTAGGCCAAGCGATACTCGTTAAGACAGTAAAACCACTCCACGGATGGCAGCTCTGCTTAAATTTTTTATCGCGGAATGATGTTATTATAATTAGGCTCAAACTCCCAAGCAAGTCGAACCGAGTCAGTCTGCACTTGCTATAACTGCCAATTGTCACGCAAGGTAGCCCTACCCCATCAAGATTCGCATGATGCGCAAAGCATACAATCAGGAATGTATTTTCCAATAAGCGAATCTGGATACAAAAAAAGAAAACTATAGCGATTCACTATGGGGTCCAGATTCAAGGCCGAAACCCGACCTCCAGCCAGTCTCATTTCCGAATTCGCACAGTCAAGTGCAAGCGTCGATCCTCACAATGAACGTCCAAGATCTACTTTCTAGCGACTACGCGCCCGTGTGCCCACAGTCTCCGGCCATGTCCGTCGTCAGCTGCTCAAGTGCGAGCAGCGCATCCTCATCCGACGAGACCCCGACACGGGGCTGGGTGGCCCCGTTCCTGCTGCACTTGCACCAGATGCTGCGACGTGAGGACGCTAAGATAATTCGCTGGGCCGAAGACGGCATGGCCTTCCAGATTCTTGACAAGGAAGCCATGGCCACACATATCCTGCCCAAATACTTTAAGAACAAGAACTTCTCGAGTTTCCAGCGTCAGCTCAACTACTTTGGGTTTCGAAAGTGGAGCAAGGCCCGCGCACAGTTCCCCACCTACAGTCGCGAGCACTTTACGCGTGACAACTACAGCGACATGTCGCTGGTCAAACGCCAAAGCAAGAAGTCGCGCAAGCGCAAAGCATCGTCTGAGGACGAGCAGCCGGCCAAGCGTGTGGCGGTCTCGACAGTCTTTGCGGGCGAGAAATGTAAACCCATTCTCCCCCGCCCAGATGCCACTTCCGAGCCTATTGTGGCCTCGCCGGTGCAGTTCCTGCCTCGTGTCAGGTCTCCTCCGCCTATGCACCCGGCGTCGATCTTCAGTCTGCCGGTGCTCTCCCCCGCCCGGAAAATGAACAGCGGCTACAAGCTGCCGTCCATCCGCGAGCTGTCGCTCTCCAGCTCGCTCCCGTATTCAACTCTCGGTCCCATCCGACCCCGCCTCATGGCTTAACTTGTCTGTCGTGCGTATTTTATGGTTAGTCAAAACCCGCAACAATATTTATACAGAACTTAAGTTTTTTTTTCAACACCTTCATCCATTTCATCCAACATACTGGTATTACTACTGACACTGCTATACTACAGTACTAGGAGTAGAGTAATAGTACTACTACTACATAGTAGTAGTAAATATGAGTAATTAATTTAGTAGCTACATGTATTACATGATGTAAACTAGCGTACTTAGTGCAAACCGAATAAGATCGCATTAATCACTTCAACTTTTTCTTCCTGAAGCAGTCAGCCATTCCCAACTCTAGAGCACCGATGACGCTCAAGCTGCTCGTAGTGGCTGCGCTGCTCCCAATGGCGAGAGCGTGCACTATGATCGCAGTTGGACGTAACGTTACCAGTGACGGCTCCACGCTGGTGGCTCATACAGACGACGCGGGGTTCGGTGCTGCCGACCTGCGTATAGTGCGCGTCCCAGCCCAAGACCACGAAGAAGGATCCATGCGACACGTGTATAACATCCAGCCAGGCTACCCTCGCCTTGTGTCGACCCAACGAGGGCCTGAGTACGAGCCCAAGGACCAGGAGCAGCTCATGACGCCACTGGGGGAGATCCCACAGGTTCCACACACTTATGGATACTTTGACCAAGACTATGGCTTCATGAACGAGGTGCAGCTCAGCATAGGAGAGAGTACGTGTGGAGCCAGGACGGTGGGCTGGCCCACGGACGCTGGATCCCATGGCCACAACGTCTTCGGGATTGGAGAGCTTACCAAAGTGGCGCTGGAACGGTGCGATTCAGCTCGCTGCGCGGTGCAGACCATGGGCGATCTGGCAGTCAAGTACGGCTTTTACAGTGAAGATAGTGGCGATCCGGCTGATCCAGGGTACGTGAGCTCAGCGGAGGCGCTGGGAATCACGGATCGCTACGGAGAAGTGTGGGTCTTTCACGTCTTGACGGGTCCACAGAACGCGAGTGCTGTGTGGGCTGCACAGCGTGTACAGGATACACATGTGGTTGTGATGGCCAATGGTTTTGTAATTCGGGAGATGGATCTAGATGATTCAGAGCACTTTATGGCGTCTGAGAATGTCCTATCCTTTGCTGAAGAAATGGGCTGGTGGGAGCCGAAAAAAGGCGCTAAATTCGATTTCAGTGCCGCCTACGCGTCTCCAACCCCTGATCCAGTGCGGGCATTGTATATCGGCCGTCGGATCTGGCGAGTGTTTGATCTTGTGGCACCTTCGTTGCAGCTCGATCCCCGTCTTGGGTATTATCCCGAGTTCCCGACGTATCCGTTTTCAGTTAAACCAGACCGAAACATTGATGTTGTGGATGTGACGCAAATACTGCGGGACTACTTTCAAGATACAACTTTTGACTTGTCGAAGGGCTTGGCTGCTGGCCCGTTTGGAATGCCAATGCGCTGGAACGGCGATGAGAAGGGTGTGGTTGGAGGTTGGGAACGACCAATCTCCATGTACCGCACGGTCTACAGCTTTGTGTTGCAAGTGCGTCCCCATCTTCCTGACGCTATAGGCGGCGTAGCCTGGTACGGCCAAAGCTCACCACATGCTTCAGTGTACGTACCTTTTTCCTGTGCGCAGGAAGAGGTGCCCGCAGTCTACACTCTTGGCAAGGAGAGCGAATTCACACCTGGTTCTGCTTGGTGGGCTTTTAGCTTCGTGAACAACTGGAGTATGATTCGCTTTGACGCCATCAGTAAGGACATTCGTGCACGAATTGCTGAGCTGCAAAATAAATGTTTTCTCGAGCGAGCAGCTATGGAGCACCACGTTCTCCACACTGACTCAATAACAGCAACAGAAGCACGCATTTACCTGCAACAGCAGTCAAATCGACTAGCAACGCGAGTCGTGGAAGAATGGTGGTCGTTCGCTTGGAAACTTGTGGGTAAATTCACAGACGGGTATATTACCACTGGAGAAGCACCTGAGGAAATGGAGATGCCTGGTTACCCTGCATGGTGGCTTAAGGCCAGCGAGTTTTCTTCCTGGCCGGGTAAGACATTGGTACCGCCACACGTTCCAGCATTGGAAAAACAACTTGAACTGTTTGAAAGTCGCCAGAACGCGAGTGCCAATCAAATGGGACAGCAGACTGCAAAAGGAGACAATGCAACAGCGTTAAACACTTTCTCAATCGTGCAGATTGGTTTTGGTGCTGTTGTTGGAGCTCTTATCGGTGCTTCCGTCACTTGGTTTGCTGCCAAACGCCAACAACAGTCTGGATATCGATCCGTCTCATAGTCAGTCGGCACAGTAACAAAGGGATAATATCGCGTGTTATCATTAAAGTCTTCGTCTCGTAGAAACGAACCTCGTTGTGCTTACAAATGAGATCTACGTCTGGTACGTTCTTCTATCATACGCTATTTTCCTACTTGCTTTTATCTGTCTACAAGATCTCTAGTATCTCTTGTGCGGTTCCTTGTAGTTGCGTTTGGCCGTTGAGCTTGTTGAACGACTGCGTTCGTAGGAACGTCCTTCACGGTTGCCACTCGATGAGGCACTTCGACTGTTCTGGAACGGCCGGCCACTGCGCGAAGGTTTGTTGTCATCGTCGCTGAAAGTTCTCCACGATCCACTTCGCTCGTTTTCCGAACCCTCACGAGGATTGCGCGTCGGCTTCTTGAATCCCGACTGACGGCTGCCACTCTGCATGGTGCGAGTAAACCTGTCCACTTCTCCTCCTGTCGACTTGCGTCCTCCTGAAGTCTTCGCTGGTTTTGCAGCAGCCGTGAGACCTGGCGTTCCCATTAACCCCATCATCTTCAGAGTCTTCGCCTGCAGCAACGGCACCTCATTCAGTCCAATGAGCTTGCTGTACAACGCTCCAATCTCAACAAGGTCCGTTTTCGTCATGCCCAGTCTTTTGAGGTTCGAGTTGTAAAACCCGAGGAAAGCCGAGTATGCCTTCTCAGCGGAATTTTCCAGCTCGCTGCCGCTGCGAATATCAGCGAGAGCGCGCGTGGTTTTGTAGTTCTTCTGGTCCAACTGAGGACGCTGCTCGAGCTTGGTAAGTGGCAAGTCGGACAGGTCACGCAGCATGGCCTTTTCGAAGTCGGCCAGCACCAACACACCACGTCCTTCCATACCAGCGCGAGCCGTCCGTCCAAGACGGTGAATGTACTGGTCACGGTCAGTGAGACCCACTTGAAGCACCAGCGACACATCCGGGTAGTCGACACCGCGGGCAGACACGTCAGATGAAAACATGATCACCTTCTTTCCCTTCCTGAAGGCATCAGCCGCCTTCGTACGCGCAGATTGACTCTTGCGCGAGTGCATCTCCAGCACATTAGGAAAACCTGCAGCCTGGAAAAGTTGCGCCATGTGCTGCGTGGCCCGCGCAGTGGGCAGGAACACGATCACTTTGTACGCAGGCAGCTTCATGTGGTCCTCCAGTACGCCTTCCACCACTGGAATAACTTCCTCCAGATCGCACACGACAAACTCCTGCACCGTCTGCGTGTTGGTCTGCTGGTCGTCGCCTTCAATCGTGTCCACAAACGCGTAGTTGTCACGCAGCGCCACGTTCTTTAATTCTTCCGTAGCAGTAGGCAACGTCGCGCTGAAGAGCAGCGTCTGTCTCTCCTTGGGCAAGCGACTGATAATCCGCATGATCTCGGGACGGAAGCCCATGTCCAGCAGACGATCAGCTTCATCCAGTACAAGCACTTGGAGTCCTTCCAGCTTCTTTCGAATGTTACCACTGTCGTCTTGCAAATGAGCCTGCAGTCTTCCTGGCGTCGTCACCAGCACGTCAATGTTGCCAGGCTTGGTGAGTTCCTTCACATCCTTGTTCACTGAGCTGCCACCTACGAAGCAGGATGTGCGTAGACCATGAGCGTTCGTGAGCTTGACGGACTCGACTGCAATCTGTTGGGCCAGTTCTCGTGTTGGCGAGATCACTAGCGCCGATATCTTGCCCTGCCTGGACACGGAGCTCGTGAGCATCCGTTCGAGCGTTGGCAGCAAAAAGGCGATGGTCTTGCCATTGCCAGTCTTGCCCTTGGCCAGCACGTCGCGTCCAGCCAGCACTACTGGTAGCGTGTCCTTCTGCACGTGTGTGAGGAACTCGTAGCCCATGTCGCGGATGAGGACATCCTTGGACTTCTGGCTAATTGGCAGTGACGCAAACGAAACGTCCGACAGATACGAGGCAGTAGAGCATGGAACGGCGCTCGTGCGAAAGCTGCGGCGTAGCAAACGCGACGACTGCAGCGAGATGTGGCGGGTCGACCACATATTGTCGAATGGTTGGATGGTAAGTCCCGTGGCCAATACCGGTATTACTCAGGCCTGTTTATGTTTAAAGCATTTTAAAGCTGCAATGATGTGATTGGTCGAGGACCAAAATACTTAGTGCAGAAAAAAAGCTTATGCCACTAAAACGTAGCAGACATTTCCTCTCAAATTTATTTTAGGTTCCGTAAAAGTGTATTTTAGGGATTAAGCCCATTGGCTATAAATAGGAGCAGCGAGGCTATCTATGACATCACATTGTTCGATTGACGAGATAGCAGAGACCTCAATAGAAGGGAACCATGGCGCTCGGACTACTGCTACGTGTATTGGCGGCCTCTATTGCTGTGCTGGCGGCTTTCCCCACACCCTCAGATGCGATGATTGTCAAGCTGGACGGACACGTGGAGGAGTGTTTCCACGAATACGTACGCACGAAGCGCACCGCATTCATGAAGATCGGTGTTTTGGAATCGGCCGGCGCCTACGACGTGCGACTAAAGGCCTACGGCCCTTTCCCGTCGTACCCAGAAGATGAGAGTGTGGAGAAGAACTTTTTTAACCAGCTGGTGGTGACGCCGCTCGACGAGATGAACCAGAACACCGAGCACAGCGGCTTCAACTTTGAGTCGGAGCACCGCGGTGGATGGTACCGCTTCTGCCTTGACAACACTCACGACAGTACGCAGAAGATGGTGGAGTGGTACACGTCCTTTGATCTCTCGAACGAGAATGATCTGGGCGAGGAGGACAAGCTGGATGACCAGGCGCGCCAAGGTAAGGGAGGATAAAGAGTTGTTTTAGCGGACGAAGCTTTTGCTGACTGTGTTTGATGAATTAAGAGCACAAGGAAGGCGTCAAGACGTCGCTAGACCGATTACAAACATTGCTGAAGCTTATCCGCAACGAACAGGATTACTATCGTGCGCGAGTACACCGCCACGTACAGAGTACGTTTATTTGTGCTATACCTGGAGTTGTAATCAGCAGCGGCTAACAGCGTCTTAATTCTTTGCGTTGTTGCAGCGATTGAAAGCAGCAAATCTCGTCTCATCTACTATACCATGTTCGAGCTCGCTGTGCTAGGTGCCATGTACGGCGCGCAGTCCTTTTTCCTTCACAAGTGGTTCAGTGACCGCGGCTACCTCTCCAAGCGCCAATGGGCGTAAATGGCATGACCAAAGGCGCGGCATAGATTAATGGGCAGCTTGTAACTACGTCACAGTCTTTTCAGGCGAACAAAACTGCTAACAAACTCGATCCAAGAGCCATAAAGTTAAAATGGCGATAAGAGATTGTAAACATCACTCTTTCGTTTCATTCCCTTGGCGTGACGCAGAGGAACCTGCTAATAGACCATATCATCGCTATCAATCTCCATCTCGTCAATAATTTGTTGGCAAAGAACACGACGTTCGTCGTATGTACTTGCACTTCCTGCAGCAGACACTGAGACTTGGAACGCTGACTTACCTGGTCTCGTATTCTTAATCGACAGATACAAGACGGTGTCAAGGTTTGTCTGCACTGCAGGCACGAAGCGATAACGTCCCTTTTCATCTGTAAGGATGCCGTCAATGGGGCTGAGGTCAAGCAGGTCCCGTACTCGAGTCAACAAGAACTTGTCTGACCCAACCACCACCTCTGACGGGTCTGGTGTACCGCCTTCCTCTCCTTTTCTCACAGCTTGAAACCTGCCTCTCTGCAAGTAAAATACTCGAAATGAAGAACGTTTAATGAGCGGCTGTTGCGTGCCTGGGCTGAGGAATTCCAGCTCGATGAAGCCCGCAACTGACCCGACGACACTCGGGATCGGCGCTTCCACTTGCACCCGCTGACCAGCACTGAGCGACTCGATCGTTGAGGAAAAGAAATCAGTATCTTCCGTCTCCAATCGCGCGCTGATCTTGGTCTGACCCAGCATGATCTGCGAGTGGTTTTGTACCTGCACCAGCAACTGACCGTCGAAACCCGAGGATATTTGCAGGTTCTGGAGCATGGCCGACTCCATCACTTCGTTCATCATGTGCATCACTTGTGCGCTCTGTGATAAGCTCTGCCCTACGCGCTCAAAGACCGACCCGAACGATTGCTGCAGGCCATCAGCGTATGTCTCCAGCATCTTGGCCATGTCGTCCATCGCTACAATTTCTAAATGACGTTTCTAGCACGACACATTTAAAAGGTTATTTAAGTTTAAAACCTTTCATCAGATGACAAGAAAAAGCATGTCACCGGCAAGCAGAATAAGGTACGAGCATACTGTAAGTGCAATGTGTTTTTTTCTTCTAGTCAACCAACTCATCCTTCGTTGCAATAAATTACGATTGGGTTCTAATGATGAGGAAGTCACCTGGCGTTCTACTGCGAAATCCAGCGCAGCTTGGTCTTGCAGTCTCGACCATGATGACTTATCTGCGGCCGTAACCACCACGGTTACCGCCACCACCGCGGCCGCCGCCACCGCGGCCGCCACCACCGTTGTCACGCGCGTACGGCGAAGGCTCAATGCCAGGGACACCAAGAAGGTTCATCTTCTTTAATGTCCTCTTCTCGAGCTTAGGCACCTCGTCAAGCCCAATCATGCTGCTATACTCGGCCGCAAGACTCACGAGCTCCACAGGTCGGAGCTTGAGACGCTTGGCGTTCGAGTTATAAAACCCAAGCCACGCCTGGTACGACTGCTGTGCCGACTTCTGTACGTCACTGTAGCTCTTCAAGTTCTTCATGACCTTCACCGTCCGTGACTGCGACGGTACCAGCTTTGATGTCAAAAAGTTCTTACTTGGCTCAAGAGGCAAATCGCTCAGCATGTTTAGGAGAGGAGACTCGAACTC
The DNA here is from genome assembly GCA_024679045.1 of Phytophthora brassicae. NCBI lineage: Eukaryota > Oomycota > Peronosporomycetes > Peronosporales > Peronosporaceae > Phytophthora > Phytophthora brassicae. Next base: position 6,923 of record JAIKVB010000359.1, on the reverse strand, counting down.
GCTCAGAACAAGAACTCCCTTGCCCTTCATACCAGCACGCGCCGTACGTCCAAGACGATGAATGTACTGGTCACGGTCAGTGAGACCCACCTGGAGTACCAGCGATACATCCGGGTAGTCCACACCACGCGCCGACACGTCCGACGAGAACATCATCACCTTTTTGCCCTTACGGAAGGCCTCGGCCGTCTTGGTGCGCACCGCTTGACTCTTGCGAGAGTGAATTTCAAGCACACCCGGAAAGCCCGCGGCCTGGAAAAGCTGAGCCATGAACTGTGCCGAGCGAGCAGTCGGGAAGAAGAGCATCACCTTATACGCCGGCAGCTTCATGTGCTCAGTTAGTACGGCTTCCACCATGGGGATCGTCTCCTGCATTGAGCACACAATGTACTCCTGCTCTGTCTGCACGTTGGTGTCGGCCTCGTTCTCGTCAATTGTGTCAACGAACGCGTAGTCCGAGCGAAGAGCAACACGCTTGAGCTCTTCCGTGGACGCAGGAAGCGTAGCGCTGAAGAGTAGCGTCTGACGCTGGTTCGGCAGGAAACCAATGATGCGCATGACATCAGGGCGGAAACCCATGTCCAACAGACGATCGGCTTCATCCAGGATCAGGACGCTGGACTTACCCAGGCGGTCAGCGATCCTGCCGGTGTTGTTCTTCAAGTGGTCCATAAGGCGTCCAGGTGTGGCAACGAGGATGTCAATCGGAGAGCTGCTCGTGAGCGCGCGCTCGTCCTTCTTGATGTTAGCGCCGCCAACAAAGCACACCACGTTCAGCTCGTGGAACTTGGTGAGACGTTGGGCCTCCGTGGCAATTTGCTGGGCCAATTCACGCGTGGGCGAGATGGCGAGCGTCGGGATGGCTCCCTGGCGACGTCCCTCCTTCACCATGTTCTCGATCACCGGCAGCAGGAAAGCCATCGTCTTGCCGTTGCCCGTCTTGGCCTTAGCCAGGACGTCCTTGCCCGCGATAATGAGCGGGAACGTTTCGTTCTGCACGTTAGTGAGACGCTCGTACTTGAGATCCTCCACGATGGCGCGCTTGGTCTTGGCCGAGATATCCAGCGACGCGAACAGGACGTCCGACAGGTAGTCCAGGTTCGTGGCCTTGGTGGCTTCCACGGGTTCTACAACGACGGGGGAAGCGGGGGCCTCTTGTTTCACCGGAACAGCCGTCTGGACAGCAGACTCGCCGGCCTGGGCGCCGTTGTTGCGACGGCCACCGCGACGCGGGCGCTTCTTCTTGTGGTCGGCGTCGCTGTCCTTGCGTCCGGTCGCGGGCGTCTTGCGGCGCCAGCTGCTGCTGTTGCTGTCGTTCTGGTCTTGGCCCGGCATCTTCTTCTGGTTCGAGGTGTGTACGTGGCAGCGAGAAAACTGAAGAGTGAGTTGAGTGAGTTAAAGGACAACCAACCGAAACGAAACGGTGTCCTTTCGCCAGCGAGACAAAATCACTTGTTATTTGTATACCACTTCTAGTCGCCCTACTGACTGTTCTGACCTATGCTACAGCATATCCTTCCATTGATCTGGCAGTCTTACTATGCTATAGCCTTTAGTTCTAAAGCGGACAGCGAATCATAAAGGGAAGAGACTTGTAGCCATGTCGACGCTTGCAGACTCATTCCTAGAGGACCTGGACGAGCTCAGTGGAGGTAGCAGCGACGAGGAGGAGACGCCCACGTCCGTTTCCAACGCTGAGGTGCAAGATGACGATGATGAAGACGAGCAGATGCACGAGGACGCCAAGACGGTCACCCCCTCTTTATTAGCCAAACGGAAGCGTCCAGCCACAGAGCAGTTAATGACCGAGAACTTCGCTCAGTCGCTACGCTCTAATGTAAAACAACGTGGTGTTGCAGCCGTCGCGACACTTAAGCGCTCGCCCAAGTACCTGGCACACGTGCAAAAGATCCAGCAATTTGTGGACGTGGACGAGAGCACAGCGGCCAAACCCCAGCTCTTAGAGGAAGGCAGTGCTGAGTACGACTTGGTGGTGACGTCCAACGACTTGATGGTGCAGATTGACGACGAGATCGAGGCCGTGCACCGTTTCATCGCAGAGATTTACGCCGCCAAGTTTCCAGAACTGGACTCGCTTGTCCCCAGTGCTTTAGATTATGCTCGTGTGGTGAAAACTATTGGCAATGAGATGGACCTGACGCTCGTAGAGGAGCTGCCCAAGCTGTTGCCCAGCTCAGCGGTCATTGGTATTTCCGTGACCGGGTCGGGCACCAGTGGTAAACCGTTAGACCCTGAGGATCTGAAGACGTGCATGGAAGCGTGTGACGAGTTGTTGTCACTGGACAAAGACAAGAATATGATTCTACGCTTTGTTGAGAGCCGCATGAAGTACTTGGCGCCCAATGTGTCCCAGCTCGTGGGTACTCGGATTGCAGCGCAGCTCATTGGACTTGCTGGTGGCGTGGCGCAGCTCGCGAGAATCCCGTCGTGCAATTTGCAAGTGTTGGGCCAGGAAAAGAAAGTTTTGAGCGGCTTTTCGTCCGCTGCTGCGTTGAAGCATACTGGCGTCTTGTACTTTAGTGATTTGGTACAGAGTGTACCTCCGTACTTACGTATGAAGGCGTGTCGAGGTGTTGCTGGTAAGCTAGCACTAATGGCACGCGTGGACAGTCAGCCTCACCAAAATGATCCGGAAGGTCTTGTGGGTGCACGTTTCCGTAATGAGCTTATGGGTAAGATGGAGAAGTGGCAGGAACCTCAGAAAGCCAAGACAAAGAAGGCATTACCGATTCCTGACGAAAAACCGCGACGGAAGCGTGGTGGTAAGCGCTACCGCAAGATTAAGGAGCGACTGCAGATGACGGACGTACGCCGCGAGATGAATCGACAGTCTTTTGCGACAGCTGACGAAGAGTATGGAGATAACGCTATGGGAATCACATCTGGCCGTCTTGGTCAGGAAGGATCGGGCAATTTACGAATTCTACGTAAGGAGCAGAAACAATCGAGCAAGAAGCTGCGTGCTGCGAACTTTGCTGCGTCTTCAGCTGGCAAACCGCCACTTTCTGGACTGGCCTCCAGTCTCGCCTTCACACCTGTACAGGGTATCGAGCTGATGAATCCCGAAGCTGCAAAGGCTCGTGTTGCCGAAGCCAACAAGAAATATTTCTCGGCTGCTAGTGGGTTTGTCAGTGTCATCAAGAAGCCATAGACTACTGGAATGCACCTCAACTAACTAAAAAGCAAACTACTTCGAAGTAGTTTGCAATACACGGTGTGTTACCGAAGTTATTTACGTGTTTTGACCAACAGATTTGGCTGTATCCCTCATGTATTTTGTTAGTTCAGTTTTAGAGGAAATACTCCTCATACTTCTGCTCGTAAATGATACAAAATCGTTTGTCAAGGGTGCGTCTCACGCGGTGCAATGTGCCTGGGATGCGCCCTTCCGTGACTCGATTCAGCGCTTTACCGCAGAAAAGCACAATTTCCTTCCCCGGGACGCACACCTTCTCTGCCTTAAGCCACTGCTTCGAGTGTTGGTCGAACACATCCAGACCTTCCACACTAGGAACGGGCTCGACGACATACAAACTCGGATCAATGTGCTCGAACACATTTTCCGTCTTGGATTGGCCACTGCCTTCGATATTCGGATAGTGCAAGCCGTAGCAGACGGAGAAGTCCTTGTCTGATCGTGAACCACTCGGCTCGATATCGTAACCAACTGTTAAGCTCAGTGCACGGTCACAGATACGCTGCAAACGGCGCTGCAACCCCAGCCAGTGATTTTTAAACTCTGGAGAAGGCCACACGAGTCGCGTCATGTCCCCACAAGCCACTCGGAAGCAGTCGCGTACGCTCGTATGCTCGTACCCGCAGTACCAAAACGGTTTTCCCTCTTCATTGCGATAGACGTGTTTGCTAGTGCATCCGTTCTTCCAGTCTTCGTCGCTGCTCGTAAAGAAGTTTTCAAAGTCCTGCAACACCTGGTCGTGTGTCTGTTCCAGCGTCTCGCCAAGATTCGTTAGTACTACGAACGAGTGGCGCTGCATCATTTCGAGAAAGTGAGTGCGATTCTTCCAGTTGAGATCACTTAACCGCAATCTCGGCACTTGCACTTGTACTGTTTCTTCTGAAGCTTGTTCGACGACCTTTTCAACAGTCTCACTTGGTTTCTGGACATCCAAGACGAGATTTTTCGAGATAGTGACGTCAGCAACTTCGCCGCTTGCACGGAGACAGTAATAGCTAGCTGCCAAGCTGTACCCAGTGGGCACGGAGTACGCCGTCATGGCGAGGGATTAATGCACACGAATCGCTATTATGTCTTCAGACATATTTTGGTCCAATCAACAGATATCTCTTATTTTGGTCCAATCAAGAGAGAGCAACGAAGGTCACAATGACCATCACTCTGCAAAAAAGGCAAGTTGCTGTTGAGTGCAATGCTGGCGGATGTACCAGTTATATAATATAAGTTAGCGCGGCGCTCACGTTTCGGTTGGCACGGAAACATTAAGCTCGAAAAAGGAAAGCTGAGAGGATCCAAGCACCGGCATTGGACCCATTAGATACGGGCGTGGTTAGAGGCTAAGTATCTCCTCGGGGTTGTCTCTATCTTCACTTTGTCTGACTCATTATCAGCCATTGTATACAGGTGCGAGCGCATCTGGTTCACACTGCTCTGCTACTCCGGAGTGCGTGGCCTCTGTGTCCTTTTGCTTCGCAATTTTCGACAGTCAGATTGTGGTTGCGCTCCTCCAGCTGACGGCGGCGTTCGAGGTTTCTGGTTTTCATGGCCACAAAGCGTGGCGAGCTGTTGTAGTCCATGTACCGAGCGACAGACGTCGACTTCGAGTGGCCCTTCGGAGACGAAGTGATAGCTGATGTCCGCGCAGCTTCCGATAAGCGGTGTGTTGACGCTACTGGGGGCGGGTTCTTGGCGGTGTAGTGCGACGAGCGACGCATCTTCGGGGCTACAGTGGCTGAGGCGGGTGGGTCCAGGTTTAAGATCCTTGTCGACTGGATGTTCGCAAGGAACGAAGAGCGTCTCGAGCGGTAGGCGTTGCGCTTGATGATCTTGTCACCGGATGTCGGCAACAAATCAGATAGAAACGTATCCAGCGAGCTGAGAAGGGAGTCAAGGGATTCTGTGGATGCTGTAGAGTACGACGGGCTGGATGGCACGGTCAAGTAGTAAGTGGACTTGGTTGACGAGTCGGTGTCACTCTCGTCTTCATAGAAGTTGCAAATTATCGCGTCCTGCTCGTCTTCAGACGCCAAGGTCTTAACCGTGAGTTTCGTATAGATCACCCGCTTTGTCTCTGTAGTGGCAACTGAAGTCTTGTCGTCCACCTTTTGCGTTATCAGCATAGTGCGAGCGCCTTGTCCATTCATGCGATCGATGACATCCTTCACCAGGAACTTGTCTGACTTTGGCTGTGACGGGAGATTTACGCGCTTGGATCCAGCCACAGACCAGGGGCGCAGAGATTCAGCCTTTGTGTTGACTTGTGCCATGAACTCGAAGTGGTCGATGAGCGTCTTCACGCTTGAGGAGGATCCGTCCATTTTAGTTGGTTTTGTCTTTATGGGGACGAAGCGGAAATGGCTATCAGCACTATAACTGCGCGCGTCGTGGTGCCGATCTCAGCGAGACCGTCTCGGGGCAGCAGCGCTGGCTGGTTCCGGCATCACGCATCCCATCGCAGCAAACTCCACTTGCCAGAAAAACGCTTGGTACCCTTTCGATTTTGCACCAATCACATATTTTAGAGCTGATTAATGGTCAATCACAGAGCGTGAAATTCAAACTTGGCGGGATTCGCAGCTAGAAAAATTCGATCTACGACCATCCCACTGTGAGCGACCTCCAACAACCAATGTTCTCGCTATATCACTAACCCCAGTAACATTCCCGTCATCCGGCGCGAAATCTAATAGCCCACCGTACAAGCTACTTCAGAGGCGCGTGCTGATCCGGATCACTTCAATATTGTCACCTTTCCGGCCATATATCACAGTTACCGGCTAAGCTTTTCGTCTAGAAACGCTGATGTCACCAGCCAGTTCACATCAAGCAATCCTTATTCTCTCCCCTGTGGTCCACTGCCTACAAACAGTCGCCACTACCCGTCGCAGCTCGCCGCCTCGGACGAGCGTTTCTTGCGGCGGTCTCTCTCCTTACCGATTTGGTCCTGTACGAAACGACCAAAGGACTCGGCCAAGTCGTCGATGCGTCTCTCGTGCTCGTGATTCTGCGTCGACAGCTCGCGCTCCAACTGTAACACTTGGTCCTTCAGTGCCGTGATCGCTGTCACTTTCTCTTTCAAAATGGTGGCGCTCTCCGCCGCAGCGGTCTTTGCGTTGACACTCAGCTTCTGCAAACAACAAAGGTTTAGTTGGTACAACAAGCTCTCAACCAGCAAATGAACGCACCTGCATCCGCTCATTAAAAGTGTTCTGCAGTTGCACAAGTCTGGCGTCCTGTTCCTCCACCTTCTGAACTTGCATTTGCAGCTTCTCCTCGCTCCGATCTCTCTCACTCATTATTGCAGCCAGTTGCGTCTGTTTCTCCTGCAACAGCTTCGTCTGCGTCTCTATTGCAGCTTCAAACTTGCTCTGCTCTTCATCTCTGACTTGTTGCAGCGAGATGTTATCCTGTCGGAGTTGTATGATGGTTTCAAGGTGCTTCTCCACTTCTCGTTCCAAATGCTGTCGGGATTTTTTCACCTCAATGACTTGAGCTTCAACTGACCCAACGGAACGCTGGATACGCTCCTCCATTTCCGTCTCCCAGTGTTGTTTAAGCCCCCCGATAATCTTCTCGTGCTCAATTTGCGACTGCAGCACCTTCGACTGCAGAGCTTCACTCTTTTCCTTAAGTTCACGAACACTTCGTTCGCTTGCTTCTAGTTGCGTTACAGTATAGCTAAGCTGTGTCTGCACAGAACCAACGA
>JAIKVB010000358.1:341-28867 GCA_024679045.1 Phytophthora brassicae | reverse complement strand
AGCCAATCAAAAAGGAAGAATTGACTACCCCAAATTGCGTTGCAGCAACTTCGGTATTTTTTTTTCCGCTCCAGTTGCCAGAGTAACAAGTTTTGGCGAGCCCCTGCCGTCATTGGCTTCGTTTCTAGACGCCAAAAACACTGCTTCTGCAGCGTGCGGTAAGATATTGAGCGCTTGCACTGCACGCGACGAGCTTGGTTTAGTCGTTACTGATTCATCACTGTATCCGTTCCTGTTTCAGTTGCCGCTTCAAATTCCGACATTTGCAAGCCATATTGCTCCACGCTACCTCTTTTGTTTCTTAGGCTCTCTTTAGGAGCGAAAATTAACGTATCCTGCTTAAGATGCCACCCTTGTCAGCGCGGGGTTACGAGACTTGCGTAGGATCATGGAAAAGCGACTAGCAAATCTCACTTTACCGTTTTGAGTCTTTTGTTGTCCGGTGGAGAAGCTCTAATGAACCACCACAACATAGCGAATAATTTTGAATTTGAAGTGAGGTTCATTAATATCTTGTAGGTTTATACTAGTGATATCTAATGCCCGTACCTGCTGTTTGCCAGTTCTTCAATCAGCAGTGTTCCAGGAGTTCGGCGTCCGCGACCCCAGGCCTCCTGGTTCCCTACAGCTACACAACATAGCGCATACAAATACTGTGGTATGTGTACTGGGGATTATTGTTTGGTCTGATATTGCCCTATATGTATGTAGAATTGGCTTGCATAGTTCCGGTATTTAATAACTAAAAAAGTTTTTAAGGAATCAAATAAAAAATATTCTTGTTGCTGCACAATTGACAACCACTATTATTGTCCAGTATAATATATCACCGATTCCTCTTAAAATCACAACTTACACAGTACAGACTGTTGTCTCCTTCCCTTAAGCGTGTGACTGGTTCCCGTAGACAGTCGTACACAGCCGACGTCTCGAAAGCATCGAAGTTACGGTGTCCGGATACAGAAGCAGCGCTAATTTCACGTGACTCGGCCACTCAACACTAAGACGCAGTACATGTATGCCGCCTGACCATCAAAAGCTGCTCGTACATGTATTCATAATTCACATGTCAACAATACAAATAACGAACAAGGATCCAAACAAGCAGACAGGCGTGAAGCCACAACTGGCTCCGAAATTTCAGAAACCCACAGGATATCTACTCACGTTCCCGCACTACAAATGCTCCATTGTTTTTACCACCACGTGAGACTTAAACAATAAATACCGAGACTTTTATTAGACGACGGGGTCCTTACATACAGACCTCGTGCTTGGCTTTCATCAACTCAAAAAAATCCTATCTACACAGCCCCGTTCTGGAACTGGTGAGGGTGCTGTGCTGCTCAACATGGCGCTCGTACTCCCCAAGCGCGCGTTTCATACCCGGCAGCATGCACAGCAGACGACACGTTTTAAAAAAAGAACTTGGCAAACTGGAAATAAACATCGCCACACGATACTTGACCCACTCGTCCACATCATTCGCCTCACTCACGTCCATGGTTGCCGTTTAAAAAGGCACCGACTGGGCGACCCCACTCATAGGCTTCAGCATCTTGCTTGCGCGGTCGGTAGGGAATGCTGGGCGCTCGCTGCTCATCTTACGCTTCTCCCCAGATGAATGTTGAGGAGAAGATAACTGAGGCTGCTGCTGCTGTTGTTGCTGTAGCGGCGGTTGAAGCTGCTGCTGCATTGAGTAGTGCATCTCCGGTTGCATTTGCTGCTGCGGAGGCATCTGGTTCATCATCATCTGTGGGTGCGGGAAAGTCGGCAAACCTCGTGTTTGGGCGTCGTGATGATACGCTGGTGCGTACATTTGGTTCGACATGGGGTGTGTAGCCATCACGTTGTGCATGACCGGGTTTCGCTGGTGCGTACATTTGGTTCGACATGGGGTGTGTAGCCATCACGTTGTGCATGACCGGGTTTGGATTGTGCTGCATAAGCTCCACGGGCTGCTGCGTGATTGCCACGTCTGAGTGACCAGTCTTGGTGGCTGCGTCCGCTGCCTTCCGTTTCTGACGGGCCAGCACACGGCTCGAGCCCACCTCAAAAGACGTCGACATACCCGAGCCGATGCACGCGAAGTAGCGACGATCACCCGCTGCCATTTGAACAAAGGCCTCGAACTGCACGTAATACTTGACGTTGCGACGCTTGCATTTGCCCTGCGCCATGTCCTCCGTGTACTTCCAGACTTTAGGCTTGAACTCAAAGCACGCGACGTTGCCGTCTTGCTGCACAAAGTCCGGTAGCCGCTCCCCACTGATCCACTGGTCTTTCATAGCGTCCATCTCGTCTATCTCAACGGTACGGCCGAGCATACACTCCCGAATTACAGCTTCCTCAAAGGCTACGGGGATATTCTCAAGTGAGTGGACGCGTCCTAGAAGTACCAGGTCGTCGAATGTCACGTTGCTATTGAGCGTAACTTCCGTCACGAGGCTACCGCGACACTTGCCCCACATAAAGTCGTGCTGCTTGAGGTCTTGGATCTTGATAGCCGAGTAATCTCCAAACACTTTGCAACTAGGAAAGCACTGGAGATTACGTCGTCCGTTGCGCCAATACTTCAGCTTTAAAGGCGTTTTGACCTTGATCATGGCTTCCTGTGCCGTACCAGAGCTCACCATGGGCTGTCTCTGTTCTCCGTACGACGGGTACGCGTCCACCTCTTTCTTGGTAGCCGCATCCAGTAGCGGCGGGAACGAGTGACTCGTCGTAGGAAGTGGCAACATGCTCGTGGGCATGGGGTTGTACATCTGTGTGGATCGAGGGAAATGCGACTGCGAGTTCATGTCATGGTGGTAGCTTCTGGGCTCCGGATACGTAGGCTGCGTGTATCGTGACTGCGCGTACGCCGACTGGGGCGCATATGAGTCTGCGTTGTTGTATTGCTGTGGACCACTGGTGCTGGAGCTCCGCGACTCGTCGTCTCTTTGTGAGGGTGAATACTTACGCGCGTACTCGAAAGGCAATGGATCAGCCGCGTAGTCTTCAGACGTGCTGGGTCCTGGCTTGGAGACGAACTGCATAGAGGAGGAAGTGGACGTAGAAGGATACGGAGCCGTGTACTGCTGCGTGTTGTTAGTGTTGGAGTAAGGCAGCTGGTAGTGGAGACTGGGCTTGGCGTCCGCTTGATCATTAGGGCTGCGTGGCGAGCTGCTTGACGACGGCGCGTACAGCTGGTTGAGTGTCATGCCGATTGCCATGGGGTGGGATGCGAATGTGAGTCCACGTGACACTGGCGTCTACTCTCGAGACGCAAAATCGAGAAATGAAGTGCTGAGCGAATGAGACTCGCTCGGCTGTGTACCAGAAGGTGACGCATCTCCCCTCTCTATAAGGGTTTAAATTAAAGTTTTGTAGTACAGTGAATATTCGCTTTAGAAGAATATGTTCGAGACTTGCTTTCACAGAGGCTTTACGGCTTCATTCTTGCTGTGTAATTTTGTCAGCTTGATCTATACATGTAATGGCCGCATTACAAGCTTCAAGAGAAGAGTGTGCGCTCTCGGATTAATGAAAGTCCTTCACCCCAAATTGTTCGCTTAATGATATTTATAAGCTGGATTTTAGCGAATCTCTTGATTGCTGGAAGTTTAAAATAAGAAATTTCTCATCAAAAAGTATCAGCCAGCGAATGAGCTGCCATTTGCTGGGGTGAGCTTGCCGAGTTGGAGACTTATTGCTCGAGATTAGGACAGACAGCCTTGTGTGGCGAACGTCTTTAGTGGCTCCGAGCGCCCCGTCTGCACACGCAGGCGGCCACAAACTGGCGTACCCGTGCACGGACGGGTCGGATCGCTGATCGATGAGTGAGTGTCCCTGGCAGGATTATCCGATTAAAATAGTACATAGACTTTGAACTTAAATTGATGGCGTTGGCAACAGTGTACATGTATAGGAGCTCGCAACCTAATTCCAGATGAAGCTCTTGTCGATTTGAGAATCTCGCCAATCCACAGAAGAGACTCATCGCCGTATTAATTAGCGTTTTTAAGCAGTACTTCATTAACCGTCCTATACCCTCGCTATACGTATAGAGTGCATCGTTTTTGCGCTTAGTCGGGGGAAATAACGCATGTCGCTGATAGATTGAAGAATCGGGTTGAAAACGTTCGATTCTTTGACAAGAGTGACCGTCTTGGGCCAAACTGCGACGTGACAGAAAGGACAGAAAAGTGATTCGAGCACATGGCTTTTACGGGTGCTGATTGCTGTGTGAGCGTGAAGACTAGGCCGAATGCAGCGTATCGCTATTGTTAACATGCCATCAGCAAGTTGTGCTGCAGGTCTCCAAGTAAGTCACTGTTTTCCACCTGTGCAAATGCTGTTGCTGACGGGTTGCCGTGTCGGAGCTGCTAGAGTAAGTCACCAAGAGTTGGCGACTCAGATCCGCAGCTACTGAATTAGAGTGGGATATTACGACACAGAAAGTCGTCAATTTGTGGGAATCGGACTCAACATGAACCATTCATTACACCCACGCCAAAGTCGGCGCGAAGCGAATGGGCGACACCAAATGAGAATCAAAGCAAGACTTGAGGTGCCATCGCTGAACCACCAGCCACTGAACCAAGTATTTATCTCGTGTATTCACTTTCTGAGCCTAGAGCGGGTCGCTATCGTTCTGGGTTGCCAAGCTTCAAGAAGACCCCGAGGGAAGTTCCCGTGCGGAGAAGGGCGCAAGTTTGAAGTCATCAAAAAGCACGCTGGATTTCTCCGTGCTTGCCCGCCGTCGCGTCGACGCATCTTCGATATTTGAGATCCCTGCATGCAAGGCGTTTCCGCGTGAAAGCTGTTTGCTACCTGTACCCGGTACAGTAACTGCATTCCTGACTTTGTAGTAGTGATCATATATTGCCGACGCCATTGCTATTAATACATCAACCCGTGGGAGCGGCTTCAACTTTTGGATTTGACTGGCCCTCACTATACTCGCGATAGTCGCATGTAGGTCCCACGTAGGTGTCTTCGTTTACAGGCAAAAGAACGCATCGCTCACAAACACATGCACTACAGTATTAAGCACAATATACACAGGCAAACAAAACATTTGTGGTGGCGGGAGAGATTCAGTAGCTGTCACCGACGGTGTCAGTCCATGCTGGCCTTAGCACTACCTCAGTCGCGTCCTTATTCAGACAGTGTCCAGCATCTATTCGTTTGTCGTTATCGAGGTCTCGAATCGTTTCTGCGTCCTTCGGTAAGAAGTCCAGCAATATAGTGACCGTCTCTGGCCATGCTTGCTGCCTCTGACGACTCTGGAACCGGCTGGTCGGGACCTTCATTAGCTCACGGTTGCGCTTGTGTGAGCTGGAGGAAGTGAGGGGCAGCTGGCCCAAGGAGCGAGGGTCATCACGTCGCATCGCTTGCTAGGTGGTCGATCTCGGTGGCCGCCTTCATCATGCCAAACTCGCACTTGGAAAGCTGTACGAAGTTGGCTTTTGCATTGACATATCGTTACCAAGAGTGGCATGCAACAGGGGCGGAAGAAAGCAGGCAACGTTGCCCCTGCCACGCATTGCCCGGTTTCCATAGGATCTGCACCATAGTGGGATTCATAGCCAAGATGTCCACAACGATTTCCGCGATGGATTGGGTACAGCAATCTGCAGTTGGAAGCGGATATATCCACCGAATATCGGTAGGATATGTTGTAGGGACGGTATTACATTCTGCTCTACGCTCCACCATTATCACGACAGTTGCACTATGAATCCTGGCGTGCGTGGCCATAAAGTGGACGGGAATTTATTTTCAGCTGCAAAATATAAATATCGAGATTTAAAGAATTTGCATTTAGAGAAATCAGTGGTTCCAGATCAAAAAGGGGGAATAAAGCTCGCCCGAGAAGCAGGCCGCGGTACAAATACAGCTTACCTCGCCGCAAGGACAGCTTGACTCGCCACACACTGCTCATGGTACGCCCGCCACACACTGCGCCTTTAATCTGACGGGAGGATCTAATATCATTATCATATGTTGTTTGTGTAGCCGTTGACGCACGAATTAGAGCCGCGTACTCTTCAGGGGCCATGGCATCACGATCCCAGTAAACTGCGCGATCGGCTGCCAGATGGCGAAGGTGTCGACGAGTCAGACAGCCGTTTGTCCCCGACACAGCCATTTAGCGTGACGGTCGACAGCGCAGAAGTCATTGCGGCTCCGGGACCGAAGGACAGCACCGATACTGCGGAGCATGGGATCTCACAGTCCATTGGTGTGAAGCGAGGAGAGCCTGAACACAGAGCCGCTGCTGCGCAAGGGCGTAAGAAGAGCGTACAAGGTCGCAAAAAAACGATTGACATTTGCCGTGAAGAAGAGCGTACACGGGCGCGAAAGGAAACCATTGGCCTTTGCGATTGCGCGTCCCTATATGGAGCTCAAACGAAGTTTCAGCGATCAAGCGTTCGAGTCCGACGAAGACTACGTTCATGAAAGTTGCGAGGACGCCGATGATGAGGAAGACGAGGGGCATCTACAGCTCGCCCAGTTGCAGGCATCGGCAGAACTTGCAGAGCTCTCAGATAGTGCTTGTCGTCACAGAGTAAGTTCCCGGACTTACAACAACCCGGTACAAAACTGGACGAAATACTACCGGGTGGAGTGAAGGAGATAGCTTCTGGGGGCGAGGAGCCATGCAGACCGATTTTTGGAGAAGAAGCTGCAATTGCAGCACTTGAAGCGTCTCGCGGACATGTTGTTGATGATGATGGAGCGTACATGGAGGGCTTCAAGAGAGTTTACGACAGCTGGGATGAGTTGCTTACTGCGCTGACCAAGCATAGCAAAACAACGTGGCAGCTATTTTCGAAGAGAAGTTCGTACAGCTCGACATTAAGAAACCGAAAACTGATGGGACGCGGTATTCCCGAAGGTGACCCTCTTTTGGTGCCAGAAAGCTTTCCGTATTATTCGCTCACGCTCCTTTGTACACGTGGAGTCAGCCATCCAAAGAAAAGTAAGGGGAAACGCCAGCGAAGAATCATCCGCTACTTGGGGTGTGGGCCAAAAGTGAATGCTCATTCTCGGCGTGATGCAAAAGGCATTTGGAAGGTGCACGTGTCGTGGGAGTGAGCGCATAATCATCTGCGCAGCGAGGAACTGTTCCAGTACTACTCGGAGAATCGTAGAATCACTGACCCTGAGGTGCTTTGACGCGTGGGAAAGACGGATAAAGCGGGTGCGTCCGCGAAAGGCATTTTACAGCATCTGCGAGAGGAGACTGGTAAGTTAGTGTGACGTGTTTTATCTTCGTCAAGCTCACATCTTGTATGTCTTGTATTATCAGGGAAAAGCATGGAGCTTCGCGATGTACAACTTGCTCGCCTCGCTGACGCGAGAGCGTCGCAAAGGATAGACCGACAAAGAGAGAACGTTCGAGCTACTAAGTGAGTTTTGTGAATCTGATGGCAACTCTGCTACCGTGTCCGTGAACAACTCATCGGGGTTTGAAACGGCGTTTGTTTCTAGACCGACAGACAGAGAAAAGGTTGTTCAAGGCATTCCTTGAGGTTATCATGATCGACTCGACGCATGGAACAAATAGAAACTACTACAAGCTGTTCAGCATTTTGGCAGACGACGTTTTTGGGAAGGTATGATATACTTGTACAGCAATTTGGTATGATAAACTGTACTGGTACCGGATGAATATAAACGAACTTCTGTTGTTGTGTGAATGCTTGCATTTATGCAGGGTCAATACTTTCAGCACTCACTTGTGGAGAGTGAGACCAAGGAAAATTTGGCTTTTTGTTTGGAAGAGTTTAAGAAAGTGAACCCTGCATGGCGTAACATTCGTGTCACTGTTACGGACAAGGACTTTAAGGAGAAAGACGTGCTAGCTGAGGCGTTTCCTGATGCTCGACAACTACTTTGCCAATTTCATGTGATTGATTACCTCCGCAAACAAGTAAGTTGATATTGCTGTATTTATTTGCCTTCATGGTTGCTCTAATTGTCGAATTCGTCCTTGGCTAGGTTGGTAGTCGATGCAAACGAGGTTCTGAAGAGAAGAAAGAGATCATAAGCGTTCTTCAACTGATGATGAAGGCGGACAGTGCTAAAAGTTACTCGACGTACCGACAAGAGATGATGCGTCTGCTTGGAGACGACAAGACGGACCCTTCTTCCTTTATTTCGAGGCTAACTGGGAAACATGCAAGCGTGAGTGGGTAGACTACCTCAGGGGCAACGTGCCTCATCTCAACAATCATACCAACAACCGGATTGAAAGTGGGTGGGGTAAGATCAAGCAGCTCGTGAATCGCGAAGATCCAATTGACGAGTTAATCAGCACATTGATAATGCTTCAAGAGTGGGCAGAGGAGCGATACCCGAAAGAATTCCGCTGCTTAGGAACCCGCCAGACGCCAATTGCTGAAAACGCCTCTGACCCGGAACTGTTGACATTGGCTGTGCAGCTGAGCCCTCATGCGTACCGACTAGTGAGGGACTAGTACAAATTTGCATGTAATGCCGACGCATGGTACGTCACTAAAATCGTTGGGTCAAGGGCAGAGCTGTGCGCGGAAGGTGGCGGAGACGATCATCCAGTGCATGTTTTAAATACAACGGTACGTCGAGCATTAATTATCCGATGTTATTTGGTACCGGATCCAGTGCCATTAGGTATTGTATTCGGTGCCATTCTGAGTCTAATGTGATGGTTTGTCTGTTCTGTAGACATTCCATTGCAATTGTACGTTCATGCGGGGGACGCTGCTGCTGCCTTGCAGACACGTTATCTTCTTCGGATCCCACCATGAGTACGAATCCGCTATCCCCCCGCCACAATTCTACACATCGCGGTAGTCTGTGTTTGCTCCAGCAAACGACATTTCGACTGGCCAGGTTGACGGTGGTGGAGCTCTCCACACTGTCAAGAGGAGTGTGCAATCAGGTCGAGTATTGACAAGGTATCAAAAGCACAGCGAGGCGCGTGCTGTATGTCAGCAGCTTCAGGGCATTATGGCGGATCAGACGCCTTCCTACTATAAGTGCACGATTAGACTTTTCCATACAGTTCAGAAGTTATGCCGAGCTGGTGAGACTCAAAAGCTTGCAGATGCTGTGGCGTTAATCGACAGTCAGACGATGGATAGCAAAACAGTGAAGCAACGAAAAGAAACCAATACGCCGGCAAAAGAAATATGCAACAAGTGGAGGTGGGCACTACGCCAGCCGGTCCGGAGATTAAGCAGGAAGGTGTCGTACCACCGCCGCATCCAACGAAGCCAAGATTTTCAAAGTCTGCCCGTAAAACCCAAGCTGTGCGTCGCAAAGAAAGCAAAGTCAAGAAGGTGCAGTCATTACAGAGAATCCAGCGCCGGGCTAAGCTACTGGCACGAGGCTTGTCAAAGACACTGCCAACGCTGTCGGAGGTCCAGATCCTTCTGTCGCGTCAATACGGCTTTGGATATGCTGCTACAATGGTACGTGCGGTTGTCAACATCTGATTTTATACTGCTTCAAGACTTCATCTCTCGCTCTGTGACGTTTGCTTGGTAGGTGGAGCTTCTTCCCATGAAGATAGTGGACGTACGATCGCACCATGCCATTCAAAGGATGAATGTAGGACAGCCACTCCCCATGCCTACGGATATTTTACCAAGAAAGACTTGCACAGCAGCGATTTCAGAAATTGACATGAAAATTGCTGCAGAAGAAAGCATACGACGTATTTAGCACGGTAGGGTGACTTCGGCCACGCTACGGTGGATCAGTTACAAACTATGGTATTGGTGAATGACGCTCGAGAGGCAATGTCAAAAGTTGAGAAGACACTGCACTGGATTGAAGAGCTGACAATTCCAGCCTCCACAGTGCAGTCACCGTTCGACGACTGTATATTGTTCCCTAAGGTTTGTTACTATTCGGTACCAGTTTATATTATTCGGTACTAAACTGCTTTATGACACCGGATATGTTGTGTAGGGTTTATACCAGGATACTGTGGAAAACATGACTCTCAACAAGTACAAATTCACCGGCGAAGAGATAGGGGGTTCATCTCCTTGAATTTCGTGCTACGGAGTGGCTAGGATCGACATGTATGATTGCTGGATTGATGATGTTGGTGCGTCGATGCGTTTCGGATGGCGTTGGTTTTTTACTCCGGATTGGTATCCTTTCTCGGATGTACCAAGACAACAGAAGAGCGCGGCCACGCACGGGGCCTTTCACACTACTATACGGCGGCAGATTGGTGCGGTGAACATGGGTGGATTCCACTGGGTGGCCTTCTTCATCGACTTGACATCCGATAAGGCATGCTGCACGATGTTTGATCCACAGCAGACTCACTCAAGATACACTGCTCTGGAAAATGCCGTACAAAAAGCAATCGTTCCCCAACTGCATGGCCAGCCAGAGTTACGTTTACTCGATGGAAGAAGTGTAAGCAAAAGACGATGTGCACTCATGTGGTGTTTGGTCTCTATTTTTTCTTGAGTCAATGATAGCCGGCCACAAGTGGAGCGACGCGTGCTATGATTTTGAGCAATACTATCGTCTACGGTACCTACGCTTATGTGCGCACGATTCGGCAAGTGATGTCTTCTAAGTACAGCAAAACTAACACCGTTGAATACATGTTTTGCATTTCTAAGCTGCACCTTAAACGCTTCTTGAATTGATTTGTTTGATGTCACCATGTCCACACCGACAAATTGCATTTAAGTCAATTTGCCCGTACAAAGTGCCAGTAAGTACGAAACTGTCCAAAGTTCCGTACAACATTTCCCCTATCCCGTACAGCACACATATTTCGATACAACACGTTGTTTTATAAATTTAGACATTGCCTTCGGGTAAACTACGTCGCTACAGGCGCAAACTGATGATATCTTCGTCATTTATTATCATCTGCATTTGGGTCTTTATCAAAAAGCATATGTTTGTTTACGTAGGGTTAGGAAGGTCCAGCGTATTTTTGATTTGTTCGGACGTATCATCGTCCTCTGCAGTGTACAGTATTAATTTTATATAAAGCTATGGATACCCCGTACCAGTTAAACCTGGCACAAATGAGGAGGCCACATCCTTCTAAAAAATGTAGTTTTCTTTTTAAAAAAAGATCTATATCCTATCACATCCCGGGAATCACTTTTTACCTAACATCATTGGAAGTTGTGCACTAATGTGGTCAGGTGCACTAAATTGGCAAGCTCCCTTACTCTGCCCCTGTCAAATACGGTATGAAAAAATACCCATTATAAAAGCGATGGTGAAGTGCACATAAAACGACGAACGAGGTTGAGTATTATTCAATAACGTTTTTCCAACGAGAGGATAACTGCGCTCGCCATCTTTGTATCGCACGAGTGCCTTTTGTGAAGCAAGGACATGATGCCGAGATGAAATCGGTCCTCAGGAAAGCATTCACTGGTACTTTTTAATGCGGGAAAATTAATATCTACTCCAAAGGCAAAAAGCGTACCGGTATTCAGGGCGATTCGTACTGATATGCTTTGGCAAGTTGGTCTTATTTAAGTGTTTGTACATGTATGTGTGAAGCATAAAGCAGTCATATTGAAGCACACATGCCAACAGAGGCGAAATCAGAAATTAATAAAATATACTCCAGCGATTTCGAGCTCAGTATGCCGACTACCCCAGCAAGCTTGTTACGCAGCAGTACAACGCTTTTGTTTATTCCTATCTTCCCAGCCTGTTTTCCACTTATCTACCTTTATTTATAAAAGCTTTTAAAAGGGAGTGAGTGATATTCTAATAGTAACTTGATTACTACCGTCTTACCCCGCATAGTAAGACGGTAGTCGAATATCACTCGCACCCTTAATAACTTGATTACTATTAAAATATCACTCCAGTTTTGCCGTAAATGGATTTCTTGATAAATAAAAGACCACATAGGTCTACAACAATGCAATGTATAACAAGAAGTTGCATGCACCAACAACTACACCTGACTGAAAGGCGTCTGCTGCATCGCGGCCTTGTACTCGCGCACTTCACGCTCATACTGTTCAGCTTCCAGTCGAAGCTCCTCCTGTCGCTTGGTTTCTTGCTCTTCAACGACAGCACTGTGCACCCGATGATAAGTGGACGAAATTGGGATATCGTCCACAGCTCGAGACGACTTCCGAAGCGACGTTGATCGTGAGGACCTCTGCAAAGACACTGTTGCCTCTTCCGGTACTCGGACAAGAATCTCCTCAAGCGAATGCGATCCTTCCTCGTTATTTCGCACAAACATCCCGCTCACCACGACTTCGGCCGCCGGCTCCTCCTCATCCGACTTGTCGACGCGCGTGCAGTCACCTCGGTCCATAAACATTTCTTGTACTGCTTCGTTAACTGGAGACTCTTCTTGGTTCACATTAACTGTCGAGGGTAAGATTGGTGCCACTTCAGTCGTTACAGCCGCATAATCCTTTCGCGGAGTCATCCCCGGACACTTGGACGGGTAACAACCCATGCTTCTGTCACCTTTATCCCCTCCGAAGTACCAGCAAACAACACGCAATGAACAATCCACAGGTAAAACTGACCAACGTCCTCTGTATCGTGGGACTAAGAATAAATGGCTCCATACACGTTTTATAACACAAACCCAACCACTTCAACATAATTGACCAATCACGAGCTAGTTTATTCGCCTAGGAAAAGTGCTACTCCTGCTAAGATCCAACGAGACCGATCTCCTGAAATGGGCAACGAAATCTCTACCAGCATCCGCTCACGGTCTGTGGAATAATAGAGCGGCGTCTTAATACAGTTCTCCTTCTCGTACATTTCCTGGGCGTCTTCACGTACAAAAGCCACGTAGCAAGACGGCACAGCCACCAGCTCCTGAGCATCCGATACAGCTTCTAACAAAGTGCCTCCTTCAAAAGAAGCTCCTTGCAGTAACAATCTCGTGAACTCAAACCATTCCACTTTGGCGCTACTGAGACGCTCTCGTTCCCAGCAAGACAAGAGCTTCATGCCATCCATTGAGCATTTTTGCTCGCGTGCGCTCTGTTGACGAAGAGCATTGAGGAACGTACCTGGATGCAGTAACTCAGACAGATCCAAGCCTTTGGCGAGTAATTGACCACTAGCCACCGCTTCCTGCCACTCAGAGAGCGCGCGTTTGCGCATGGCTAACCCACGTAGCCATGTGGCTACAGTCTCACTCCCTTCCCACTGATCAGACCATTCTGCTGGGACGACGCCCTTGAGTAGAGACTTTGTAACGGTTTGAATAGCTGGAGTCAGCAACCCGGTGCCGTAAATCACCTTCTTTAGCGCCTGTAAACTCGCGTTCACTTGTTGTGTGAGATCCAGCGCATACTCGTTCTCTAGCGCCACAAACGCGTCTGCCGGTGCCATACTTTGCAAGTTTTTCCCACTGTTAGAAGACATTGAGGATCCTTCTAACTGGAAACCACTTGTGAGTTTTCCCCACGTCTCCAGTAGTGGACCGAGCTGTGTACGCCACTTCTCACGGTCGAATGTAGTCGCTTCAGCTTCACTTGATGAAAGAGCTTTCAATTGCGCAATCACTTGGCCAGAGAGAGAACGCTGCATGGACCGTTCAATGTTGTCTGGAAGTCCAAACATCGCTGGAGCATCAACGTCTGGGAACCGGTCAATTATGTCGAGATAGTCAGCGTGTTGTGCACTTTGTGGGAGCTTCACACCTCGTGTCACACTCTTTTGACCCGACAGCAGCTCTTGACTGAAAAATTCCGCTAAATTACATCGAAGTACACGCAGATCGTACGGATTGTCGATCCGTCCGCCGTAAATTGCGTTCTCCATGAGTCCATGAAGCGTTTGCCAGTCAATTCCACTCGAACTTCCTTTACTGGTTTGACAAGCAAGTTCCATCACATTTGATCCTGCGCGAAAATCTCCGAACGAGAACTCGTAAAAGTTCGTCCAGCCTTGAGGGATGTAAGTACGTCGCTCTTGTAGTAGAGCATGGAAAAACGCCAAGAGGAAGAGAAGCTGAGCACGTGCTGGAGACCCTTTCCCAATGAACTCTGGACTCCAAGCAGCATAAGTGCGTTGCAAATTCTTCTTCATCCCTGGAGGAGATTCAAAAGTGATTTTAAAACTCTGTTCCAGTAATACAAGCGGGAAAGCATCGTGGGGCTCTGTAGTGAGCCAAAGTCGGAACTTGTGGCTCGAAGTCAGAGCACTAAAGGTTTTTTCAAGCACAGGAAGCCACGCAATCACGAGATGTAGATTTTGAAGACACAGCCACTCACCATGCTCTGCTGTGGACTTGAGTAGATTAAGAGCTTTCTCCTGTTGGCCACCACCCATTGCCACTTCAAAGTAGTGTCCTTTCCCAACAACAGACGTCGCGACTTCTTCTAATTCTTTTGATGGATCAGCTCCTGCTGTTGTTAGTAAAAGGACTGGAGTTGTATTGGTCGCTTCTTCTGTACCAATGAGTTTCAAGTCAAGTGAAGGCGGAGTAAGTGACTTGAGTTGCATGACACCACAGATGAATTGAATGATTGCGCTTTGCAATCGATCAGGTCGTAAAGCTTGAACAACAAGTAGTTTCTGGAAGGCAGACAGACCTCCAGCAGACCCCGATTTGTCCATTTTCGGGTGGAAATTCTGCTCACACTCCATACTTTTCGACCATCGGATCCACATATCGTGACTCTCAAATTTACACTGTTGTGTGAGACGAGGTAGAGCTTCAACAAGCTGCGTGAAGGCGTCTTTCCGTTCAGGTGAAGCCCAATCTGGTAGTTGAATGTGGCCACTTGAACTTTTTTCAGTCTCGACCAATTCTCCACAGAAAAACTCGTACTCATTCTTCTCAAAACACTCTGGATGCATCCCATGTACCAAATGCATTCCAAACATTGGTCGGTGTTCTTTAAAGAGTGCACGACCTACAAACATGAGCACTTTGAACTCTAAAATGGGGATTAAACGTAAAATCCGATCTTTCGTGCTTGAAGACTCCATTTTCGTTGCTAAAGTCGCTCGGAAAAGACCCAGAAAAGACGCTAAAGAGAAGCGGTACATGTGGTTCACAGCACTCAGTTGCTTCACTAGGAAGAACATTTTTGCACCTTCGTGAGCGAACGGACAGTAAGTGTCACGCTTTTCATCCAATTCCTCGGATTTCTTTGCAGATCGCTCCAGTGCGTTCTCAATTTCAGCACTTGTTGCTTTAGTTTTTGTAAGAGATTCCACTAGAATGGTGTTTTCTAGAATATCTCCTTCAGAGGTAGCAAGAGCTTCTACAAGCTGCTTCTCAAGAGCAGCCAGTTGAACTTTACAGTCTTCTTCTTGACGAAGTAATTCACTTTTCTCTTGTTCCAATTCAGGTTGTTCGTGTTGGATAGTGACGCCTAAAAGTTGCCCTTCTAGTCCAGATTTCGTGACTGTAAAATTCACTACGTTTACAATTGCTAGTGCATCGGGTGCTAATGGAGGCGACGGATTGCGAGTAACCAAGTACAGTCGAAAGTTCTCGTTGTAATCGATCACTTTATCGCCCAATGCAACTACAAATCGTGGACCTTGATGTATCAAATCTTTACGTACTAATGGGTACAGATACGGCTCCACATTGTCCACTTCTAAGATCACTAGAGTTTTCCCAAAACGTACAGCTTGTTCCACTAAGTTAACGAATCGCACATCTTGAGATTGAACAATAGAAAGAGGACGTGAAGTATCCTTTGCCAATTCAGCTTGTAGCCATGTCGTACTTGCACTAGCAGGGTCAATGATGAAAGGACAGCGTTCTCCGCTTGAATTCGAGACAATTAGGGCATTTTCCATTGAAAGGTTATCCGAAGGTAACCCCATACTTTTCCAGGTAAGTAACTCGCTTTCTGAGCTTAATAGTTTACGATAGTCAAAATGGAGACTACTGGTAGACCCAGTGGAGTTGATATTCTCTAGAATATCACGCTCCCATTCCTTCACGACTCTTTTACGAGCATCTTCAGAGCATTTTCCAAGGAAAGTGGTGAATGCAGAGGCAAGTAACATACGAACCGGTAGGTCAGTAAGACGATTCTCAAGCTCTTTTACCTGTTCCGACCACCGATGTTTCTCTCCACCTAATTTACTCAGTAACCCTTGCGCCTTGTTCAAAGTACTTTGAGCTTGTTCCAAGTTCACGCGCAAAATCTCAGCTTCTTTGGTCTTTTCGCCAAATTGTACCTTCATTTGATCGACAGTAATATCAATCTTCTTAAGTTCGCTTTCACATTGCTGCAGTCGTTGTTGTGAAGCTTCTAATGATCTCTTGGCGTCTGCAAGATCTTTTTCAAGTGGTTCGATCTTGTTAAGTACCATCGAGTACTTGAGATTGGCCTTCACCCATGTAGCTAAAGGTGCAGCAGCTACACTAACACGATAGATCGTTTCATGATCAAAAGACGACGTTTTACTCTTCACCAACTTCGTGACAGCTTTAGAAATCTCTGGAGTGATTCGATGAGCATCGTAGTTAAGAATATCCTCTTTCACTCCACGATTCCCAAGAAACTTCTTCATTGAGTTCCAAGATGTATCCTGGATCCCTAACAACATCAATACAGCTGAAAGTACGTCATGAATTGGTTCAGGAGGCATTTTCAGTGACCGAATCTCGTTCAAATTGTCACTCTTGATATTACCCACAGCTTCCATCGCCGTCTGAAGAATAGGCGTGATCTCACTCAGTTCCTGTTCAATCTCTCGCTTCCGAGCGTTTGTAGCGGTTTCTGCCTTGGCTAACTGCTTTTTAAGGTCTTCCACTTCACGCCGATTCGTAGCAGCACGATCCAAAGCATTCGTGATCTCCTTCATCGCTTCATCAGCTGAGATTTGGGCTGCAGTTAGATCTTTCTTCTTTAAAACAGCATGGCGACTCAGTTCATCCACCGTCACACTCGCTTCTTCTAACTTCCCCAGACCGCTTTTAAGGTGGCGAATCTCCTGTACAATTTGCTTACATTTCGCTTCAAACAGCGTCCGCCATGTCCCTAGAAAGCAAATGAACTCGCGTGGTGTCGCTCCAAACTCCTTACAACTTGCATACAAACTTGTAATGAGTGGCGTCGTTTTCAAGAGACTATCAACGAGCTCCGACCCGTTCAATAACAATTCAGGTAGGCTAGAAAGCAAATGAACTCGCGTGGTGTCGCTCCAAACTCCTTACAACTTGCATACAAACTTGTGATGAGTGGCGTCGTTTTCAAGAGACTATCAACGAGCTCTGACCCGTTTAGTAACAATTCAGGTAATCGAGCCATACTATTCGTGTTCCATTCTCCCATCCAGACGATAGCACAGCGAGTGTAAAGCGCTGGATTACTCTCACAACGCAATACAAATTGCGGATTACGTGAATCCATAGCGAGTACTATGTGTACAAACTGGCGAACTCGAGCAACGAAGAAGTCGTAGACTGTACGAATATGTTCCTGACCTGTGTACAAACTGGCGAACTCGAGCAACGAAGAAGTCGTAGACTGTACGAATATGTTCCTGACCAGAAGCACCAATACTTTCAAGCATGAGCTCTTTAAGTGGCGCAATCTGTGGCTCAATCTCTTCGTGAGTGTACAAACCTGGTACTTCACCGGAACTTAACAACGAGTTGGTAAGTTCTAAGATCGCGTCTTGAGTCAAGTGATGATCTTCTAGATAAAGCACGTAATGTTGGCCCTCTACTCCAGCTTTTACTAACAAACTCTTGAGATCAGTACGGAAACTACTCGCGTCGTAATTGCGAGTAACACTAGGAGAAAACAGGGTATAGTTGAGCATGTAAGAGATCAAAGTAGTCGCTGAACGTCGACCTACACCTGAATTCCCCACTAATAGCATGGAACCTCCAGGTTCGGATAAAACACGTTCAATGATCGTCAAATGTTCGAGGATTTCGTCAAATAACAGCATATGTAAGTCTTTCTCTTCGCGTTCGTACAGCACCATTCCTTGTGTCACAACCTGAGAGAACTCATCACTAGCAACACGTTGCAGTGACGCGATTGTGTTTCCAGCTGTAGGATCCACAACAGAACGACAATGCAGTGAACTGAAGTACACATCTTGTAGTTTTGCAGCATGACGCCACTGTTGTTTCCAAATAGAGTTGAGAATGCTGTCAAATTTAACTCGAGCGTCGTTGTCTACTAGTCGGTCCCTGAAAAGACGACGCGCTTCATGTGCAAGAGCGTCCAGAACGTCTTCGTGCTCGAGATCGTACCGAACGAGTGCAAAGACCCATTTCGTTAAATCACGAGGTGTAAAGAGATAATGCCGCTGCTCATCTACTGTAAACTTGGTTTTAATTGTATCGTAAACCTCCACCATACTCTTAGCAAGTCGATCTCGATTAGCCGAATCACGCCAAGTAGCTGGTAGATTTGGACAAGTAGAAGAGTCAAAGATACCTTCGAGAAAAGTGGAATACACTACTGCAAGTTCTTCTGTTGACGGGTAATCCATGTACGCTACCTTAACAATCGCAGTAAATCGAGTCGAAAGAAGATGTCTTCCTACTGTTGTAGCCGCATTCATTGATGCTACAAGTTGAATCTTCTCAACGCCAAGGAATTCCAAGTGTTGATCATAGAAACCATTAAATGTGATCAATTGTAATCTTCTCAACGCCAAGGAATTCCAAGTGTTGATCATAGAAACCATTAAATGTGATCAATTGCTGCAAGAATGCGATCAACATACAAGTATCATACTGATCAGGTTTCGGTAGATTAATATCTTTGAGATAAAGTACAAGTCGTTCAGCATCTCGTGGACGGTAAACACGATGGTAGATTAATATCTTTGAGATAAAGTACAAGTCGTTCAGCATCTCGTGGACGGTAAACACGACCACTTGGCGTCGAAAAGAGCGAACAACACTGTGCAATTTTGTGTATAACATGATCTGCGGTGGTTTGTGCGTTGCAGTGTAAGACTGAGACTGTGACGTTCTTAAGGTTCTTAAAAGCTTGACGAATGAGCATATTCTTACCACTTCCTTCGGGTCCAACAAGGATAAAAGGCTCCATTTTCTCTACCCAAGGCTCAATAAGCTTTAGACCTCGTTGAACACTTACAGTGGGGACAACAGCATCCAATCCATTTACTACCAGATCTTTCCGATCCATTTTCCCATCCATTGAGCCGTAAGTATCTCGTTTTGTTTCATAAGTATAAAAAGTAGAACCTTGACAATAACAATCAAGTGGGGAATTCATATCAGGTGGACGTTCATTCGCCATCATAAAGAGCGACTTGGCAAACGAAACTCGTGATTTAATTGCTAAATTCGCTCCTAAACCACGAATCATCGCGCAAACAAACTCCGATCTGGTCGTCGCTGATGCTACATGACTCAATCCATTCATAATTGTACCAACTGTCGTAGTGGCTACAATCGCGTCATATTTGTGTAATTCTTCTAAACCTCTTGTAAATAATTCATCAATCCATTGTCGTAATGTTTCACGAATGTTACTCGAATTTAGATCAGGTGGAAGAGTTAACAGCCATTTACTAACTAATCTTTGAACCACCATATCTTCATCTGATAGAAAAATCATTCCCATTCGTGAAATTGTAGCAGGAGATGCAAACCGTAAATCATGCGTCTCAAACACAAAATTCACGTTAGGACCAAAATTAATGCGTTCACCATTCGGTAATGTAAGTAAATGATTATCATCGAGCACAGAATTAAGTGACTCAATCCATTCAGGATCTACATCCCCATCGCAAATAATCCACGAACGAACGTTCTCAGGTTCCTTTACAACTTGTCGAGCTGCAGCCGTAAGAACGCCATCTTCCCATTCTCGAGTATCCAAGTCCATGTGGCCTAACAAACGTTCACGAGGCATTGATTTCGGATTCATAACGTGAGTTTTCACTTGTTGACCACATCGAATTAACGCTTGTTGTAAAACTTGCCATACTGTAGACTTGCCACTCCCAGAAGGTCCTACAACCACACAACCCATCCGCTGATCGAGTGATTCTTTTAATTGCAGCATTTTACGAACCTGAAGCTCGTCTTCTTCTAAGAAAAAGGGTTTACTAGTCATCACTTGAAGAATTGCATCACCTAGAGCTCCTCCTGCTAAATCAGCCGAGTCAACACCAGGAAAAACGTCTCCGATCAGCGCTAAAAAGCGTGTCGAGTCCACAAAAGTGAGCTTGGAGAGCGTATTAATCCGTACAGCTTTGATAAGGATCTCCGTCTCTTCTGCTGTCGTCATTCTCACTGGTTTAATGTCTGTTGACTTGGCTTCTTCTTCATTTCCAATACTTTTCGTACTATTGGTAGCTCGTTCCTTTTTTTCAGCTTGTAAAAGTTTACCTGCAGTGTTTAATACTGCTTTCAGTGCACGTAAACCCCAATCATAATGTTGTTGACGAGACAGCAATTGACCAGAGAGCGAATACAGAGAAACAACCTTCGAGGCGATGTCTTTAGCTTCACTAAAGCCTTCCGAGTACAGAATAACTTCTGCAATGAGATTATTATCCGGTCGACCCATAGCTACAGGACGAAAGAGTGCTTTGAGGTTATCCGGAAGCTTTGACCGTCCACCGTAACCTTTTCCAGCAGGATTAAGTGATTATTATCCGGTCGACCCATAGCTACAGGACGAAAGAGTGCTTTGAGGTTATCCGGAAGCTTGGAACGTCCACCGTAACCTTTTCCAGCAGGATTAAGCGTCACGAAGATACCAGCGTTAAAATCCACCTCCAAAGAACGATTTAGCAAGTTAATAGTCACCGTTTTGTCTTTAATAGCATCTTGAATAACTTGAATCTGCTGAGAAATAGCGGAAAGTTGGTCTTCTTTTAGACGATTAAACTCATCGAAACAGCCCCAAGCTCCACATTTTACGAGACCGATAAAGATCCGACCCATTGACTGGAAATCAATCCCTTCATCACAGTTAAAAACCAGTACTTGTCGTCCAAATTGACCACCTAAAGCCTTCACAGACTCCGTTTTACCTGTACCAGCAGGTCCATACGGGTTTCCTCCAAACCCCATGTTCATACCTTGAGTAAGTGTTAAATAACACTTGTCTGTTAGTGGAGTGTGTACCAATTTGGCTGCGTTGCCTTGATATTCATAAGTGTAGGCAAACTCCGCGTCGTTCATCTTGATCAAACAACGTGTTGGCTCTTTACTGGTCTTTCGAGTATCCAAACAGAACCGAAGCTGCTTCTGCCAGATCCAATCGTTTACAGAGCGACAATTAGCAGCTAAAAGCTGATCACAGACGTCGATATGGTGAACTAAATCCAGTACAAGCGCTTTAACTTTGAGACTCATCAGTAGCTCCGTACTTAAATCCAGTGATGTTAACTCACGCAGTGTATCTTGTAGAGATCGCTTGAGTTCTTGAACTCCACCGTTTGTGATGGCTACTTCAGCTTGAGAGCAGAATCGGATTTGTTCTGTTAGACAAAGTACTTGGGAAGGAAATGCGTGGTAGTCAGGAGCTGTAACACTTACACATTGTACAGTTAAAGTCTGAATCGTACGACGCATCTCGTTCGTAAAGGTTTCCAGCCATTCCTCAACGTTACTCGTGACTGCAACTGATGTGTGAAGTTCCACACGTTCTCCTACTGCACTCAACATGGCTACAATCTGGTCTTGTTTCTCTGAAAACTCCACACGATAAACACCTTGATAGAGTTTTTTAAGATGACTTTGAATCACAGTCGGATTTTGAGACTGTCCTAAGATTTCAAGCAAATCTTCGTCTCCAATGAAGTAAAAGCGAGGCATTCGAGACCGTTTTTCCTCGAGGAAATCCGCCAAAGCTTTTTGACAACGTTCCAGTTGATCAACCATTGTACTAAGACGTTCTACTAACTGTGGGAACATCAATTCATCAGCTAAATTAAACAGTTTGGGGTCTTTTTCCACTGATGTCATAATATCAGTAAATTCTTCATCCACACGACGAAAACGACTTTGTTCAGAAGGTAAAGCGCCTTTGGAGAAAATGGGTTCAAGAAAGACCCATTTACGTTGAATAAGGTTCAGTTGGGTCAAAGCTTGATCAAGTGTACTCATTTTGATCTCATATTGACTCGCTTCCACTTCAAACGGTTTGAAAAATTGCGATTCTTTCAATGAAGCCAAGAGAGATTGGTTGTCACCTAACGCAAGCGTCAAGTCCTTCCAATCCTTGATAATGGCTACACCACGTCCGTCATGTTCGTGTGGTAACAACGCAAGTTCCGCCGTCTCTGTCCAAGCACGAAGTTCTAGTAAAGCATCACGAATCGTGACTTCACCTTGTGCTCGAGCGTGAAGAACTTTAACAAATTGAAGTGTAGTTGGGAGTTCCAATACAGAGAAAACGTCCAGAAAGTGCTGCACAATCAAGTTTTGCTTCTCTACACTACGAGGAAATCCAAGTTTGCGGAAAAGTTGCGTCCAATGATCGTCTTTGAATGGTTCACCACGACAAAGTTTTAGCGTCGGCATTGCTCGCTTGACGTTTGTATTGAAGTCGTTGATCTTGTCCACAACTGCCGTACGTTCTGAACCATGAGCAGCTTGCTCTTTGACTGCATCAGCCCATTTTTGCGCTGTATCGGGGAGTGCAAACATGTTGGTGCAAAAGGCAAACCAATCTTGGGCTGCTATTGTCTGTACTTCTTGTCGGAATTGACGGTACGTCTGCCAATTGCGCTGGAGTTTCCCCACATCGTCTTCAAGCGCTAAAATCCCGTCAAACACCGGATCAGGCATGGAAAAGGCGGCGCAATTCGACGTCAGTGTAGCGCTTCGCGTCTTAAGCTCATCGAGTTTTGTGCGCCATTCGTCCATGGAAATGTAAACTTTCGCAAGAGCTTCATCTTCCCAAGACAAAACTTCCACTGGTCTTAACGCCATCCATCGCTGTCGAAACTTGTCGATCTCCATGTTGCACTCAACCACTTGCGCTTCAATTTCGCCCTTGAGACTTTCGCGTTGTTCGTCAATCATGTCGTTAAAAGCTTCAAGAGCGATTTCAAAGTTCTCCCAGCGTGTCGGGAGCTGCGCAATCCGCGTTTCCACTTCGTTTGTATCTAAACTAGCGCCACTCATTCCTGCGCTACTTCCACCGCCCAAGACAGCAAGAAGTAGTGTCTTTTTCTTCTCTGCCTTGTGGAAATGTGACGAAGCGTCTCCTTTACGTGCATCAATGTCTTTCCACTCCATTTGAGCAGCACTAATCTCATCAATTGAGTGTGGACGTTTGTTCAAACTCTCCATTGAAACATCCACAAAGTCCTCAACCGCTCGAATGTGGTTTAAAGTGCTTTTACGTAACGACAAAAGCAACGCGTCTGTAAACCGCTGCAAATGGTCATCCAATGCACGTTTAAACGGGACTAACGAGAGGTGAATACAGTCCACTTTGACGAAATCCGGGATCTTGTCGCTCTCTTTGCGCTTCATTCGTAGCGTTTTAAAGTTGAGTTCCCAGTCTGCTGGTTCTTGTAGTGTTGACTCCATCAGTGCATCCAGATCAAGATTCCCTCCACCTCCTACTTTTGCGAGAAAACTCCAGTGTTCGTATTCAAAGAGAAGTCCTTCTAATCGAGTGAACAACCGTTCGCAAGACTCGTAAACGCGTACAAGATTGTGTGCATTTGCATCGCACATTGCTGCAAACACGTGGGCGTTGGCAAATCCGCCAAATTTCGTCGGTCTTGCCACGAATTTTTTCATTGCTTTGTAGTAAGTTGTACGCAGTTCTTCAATCGGTGGTTTTAACACCAATGTCGATCCGCCAGTACCAGAAGAACCAGCAGCAGAAGCGCTAGGAAAGAGCAATTCCGTCTTGATTTCTTTGATCTCTGGGAGGTTTTCATTCAGCATTTCCAGTCCAAGTTGGTAGCCAGTTTCAAGCACTTTATAGAGCTGATGATCCCAATACAAAAACCATTTGGCAGTACGAGTTGAATCCTGTTTGCGCGTCGTCTGCTGCGCTCCTCGTTTGATTTCGTCCCATCTTTCCTTCCACTTGGACGGATAACGCAACAAATCGACATCTAGTAGCGCAAGAAGTTCGTCTCCTAACTTCTCATGCGCGCGTTTAAAACGACGGTTTTCAGCTGCCAATCGGTCTGCAGCCGTCTGAAGCTGGTTCACGTACTCGTCACACTCGTCCAAGTTGGCCCACGTCACGTCCTTGCTCTTGGTTTTCTGGTTGTGACTCTGCGCAATTCCTGGTCGTTGTACAGCATCTTCAAACGCCAAGAGCGAATCCAATAACATTGGTTTCTGCTCGTCAATAATCTGTGCTTCAATACTATTGTAGAAATTTGCTACTTTCTGTAACGTGACGCCAAAACGATAGTATTTCTCCGCTTCTTCGGCTACTTGACGCACTCGAACGGGAACCCACGCGTCTCCAGCTTGTGCTCCAGTCTGCTGTGAATAAAGTTCGGTCAGTTGTCGGACATCACGCAGCAAAGTGACGAGGAATTCGCTAAAGTTCACAACGAGATCTCCGCTTTGCTTGTCTATTTGCATGAGTCGACCACGTAACCGAAGCGATTGACCTCCGTCGTTCTCTGCGTCTTCATCTAAAGCATGCAACATGGCATCTTGCCAGTCGCGAACGCGATCCAAGACAAGTCCGCTAGCTTTTTGCGCTAACTTCTCGCACTGCTGTGATAAACGAGGAAGTGCAGGCAAGTCAGCGAGAACGCCACGCGCTAAACGCTGCATCTCTGCTACTCGACGACTCAATGCATGAGCCCATACAATAACGTTCACATCGCTACTCAATGTCTTGCCCACATGCATGCCGCTCTTCTTCTCTCTTGTTCCAGTGCCATTGGAGCTGAGGTTTTGCTTCCGAGTCTCAAAGTCGCCATCAAGTTGGTCAATGTGAGCTAAAAGTTGCGCTAAAAGGGCATCACGTTCGCCTGCAAGCGCTTGAGCTAGAGTTGGCCGCTGCAAGAGATGCTGATAGCGCTGCAACAAGCGCGCGGCTGCACTGGGTTTCGAAGTCACAGCACGAAGCCGTTCG
This sequence comes from Phytophthora brassicae, assembly GCA_024679045.1. NCBI lineage: Eukaryota > Oomycota > Peronosporomycetes > Peronosporales > Peronosporaceae > Phytophthora > Phytophthora brassicae. The sequence continues at coordinate 3,860 of JAIKVB010000358.1, read as the reverse complement.
CGCAAAACCGTTGCAACTTGAGCTTCCATGGGAGCAAGTGAGCGATCGAACTCGCTTAGCGCGCGCTGCCATGCAGGCTCCGTGTACGCGTTATAATAGAGCGGACGCAGACGTTCAAAGGGTCGAAAACACGACTCCGCCAGCTCTTCTTGTTGGTTTTTACCTCCTCGCGAAGGTACCAACGCTTGCAGTTCCTCATACGTCGTACGAACACGCAACACTTGCTCCAATCGAGAACTCAATTGTTGCACTCGTTGCACTTGAGAAGACGTAGAACCTTCCCACAAATGCTCACTATGTGCTGGCCAGAGCGTCCCCGTCAGCGACTCGACGCTGTTGCGCCACTTTTCGCACAAAGTCACGCCTTGTTGCAGCAAATGGTGCACTTCGTGGAAAGGTGCGTGCCACACATACACTTTGTCTCCTTCTTTCCCTGTCTTCGCTTTAGTTAGTACAAAAGTGTTGATAGCTCCCGTGACAAGACCAAGAAGGTGATCCATTCGATGTTGTGGGTACATTTGATCACGTGCCAAATCAAGACGCCAAAGATCATCTGCAACGTTTGACGCGTCATCGAGTAAGTCGCTCATATCGTCAAAGCTCAGATCTTCCAATGGAGCAGAGAATCGTTGGTGTACCGTGTCGAAAACAGCGCTAAACTTCTTCGCTCGTCTGGCTTGTTTCGAGTCGTTTTGCATGGCTTCCCAATACGCAAATTCGTCGCTCATAGTCGCAATACTCATAAGATTATCGTCATTTCCATCACTTAGACTTGGTGTTCCTTGTTTTGAGTCGCTGTTTCCTCCTTGGATCAAAACTGTTCCTGCTAGTCCAGCATCTAGTTCCAATAGCACATCTTTAAGCTTCTGTGATAACTGACTGGCCCGTGCGTCGTCACGTAGTAAGAGAGGAGCGTACACTTGATGCACCGTTTGGTAGAGACTTTGCAGTGGCATTTGCAATGCTGAAGTTAATTGAACACTTGTACTCATGTTGTCAGGAGACAGCGGCGTCACCTTCTGAAGCTTCAAGAATGCTGCTGTCTCGTCATTGGTCGCTGTCTCTTCGTCTTGCAGTGTGTTGGTAAGCAGAATCTCTTCACTTCCGCCTGCTAGTCGCGCATGGAGCACATTACACTGCAAATCATCGAGAAAAAGCGTTAAAGCTTGCTGCGAATCCTTTTCTTCACTAAGACGCGTATTGCGAGGCGCCCAGAGACCGCAGAGTAATGCAGCTAAGTAGCTGCGTCTGGCGTCACCAGAGTCTGGATCCATTCGCTTGCTACGATGAAGAATGATCTGGTTTTGGGTCGAGGAGACGGTGTAAGATACTTTTGAAACCAGAGTCTGGATCCATTCGCTTGCTACGATGAAGAATGATCTGGTTTTGGGTCGAGGAGACGCTGTGTTAGATACTTTTGACGTAAACTACTTCAACGTGATGTATACCACATTGTTTAGCTTCAACTATGCGTTTTCAAAGGTGTGTCGCTTGGGTATTTGATATGAAGGGTTTTTCATCTATTTTCTAACCGAAGCTCAAAGGGTGATGATGAGATGTAAGTTGGCTCCCTGGGAACCATCTGAGGAAGGTGAAGAGTGTGTCGATGATGATAGAGACCTCGTAAGTTCTCTGGAGAATTATACACGAGAGTTAGGCAGACTGTGCGGTGGACTGGAGGTGGTCGAAGCTGAAGATGAAGACACTGTGGACGCTGATATTAATACGGACACTCTGTCCTCACTGGAAGAAATGTCAAGCGAATGTTCTGCGTTGCTGGCATGTCTTGAGGCTGGTGAGTACATGTAAGGAGGCCAACTTGTCGAGACGTCCTTTTTGGGAGAAAATGTTGTCCTAACATGGTTCGTTTGTGCTACTTAGCCTCGAAGAAACTGATAAAGACCACCAATATGGGATACTAGAGCTGGACTTTGATACCGAGGTATTGAATGATGAACAGCAGCAGCTTCAGGTCAGTTGCTGCTACGATTATCGGGTATTTACTCTTCATTGATGAGGATGATACATGTAGGAACACCTTATAACAACATCACATGAGGAAAACCTTGCGCATGAACTTGACACCTTTGCAGACGAGTTGAAGAATCTTGCGCTATGTCTTGAAGATATCGACATAGAAGATTATGATCCTGGAGTCTCCACAGCGGGGTTCGGTCATGATGGAAACTGCCAGATCGTTGAGCAGGAGAATGATTTGGGGGACGTAGATGCTTTCACAGCTCAAGCAACTACTGTTAATGGGGATAAGATGGTATTATCTGCTGATAAGGAGGAAAAGACGAGTGATCAAAGCGAAGTATTCAGTCGGCGATCGAAGAACGCTATCGTATCACATGTCAAACGATTGGCACTTCAAAAGCAGCGTCGATTGGGTAATGGCAATCAATTTCGAGCCTCGACGATCTCGGAGTCTGACAGTCAGCAGCAATCAGTTCACGGAGTAAATAATCTTTGGTCGAAATATCAAAGCTCCAGTTTTCAGCAGCACATTATCCGTCAAAAGTTTGCACGAAAGAGAGTACAACAGACACAGGAGACCCAACGTCTCATTGAGCGTGCTCGTCTGCGTGGTACCTCACATCGTCATTCAGCAAAAGGCAACACCGGTAAATTGCAGAAAGAACGCAAATCAAATGGTACTTATCTCGACCATTTTACATCAACATCCAAGAATTCTTCGTCAACAATTGAGTGCGATCCACGCTATCTATGTGCAGTTTATCTCTACGGACTTCGTCGACTAGGAATAACTTACATTACATTCAGCTCCCTCACACAATTTGAGGAGCGTGTCAGAGCGAGATTTGCCGTTAAAGACGTCGTGAGTATTTATCGGGAAGTGACCGAAGCTGTTTTACCAACAAATAATGGTGGTGGGAGACTAAATCGTCGAGGTCGCCACATTAAACGTCTCCAGCGACTCACTCGACTTGAACAAGTGGAAGATGGCGATGTGCTTTGTGTTACCCAGAACGCCTATGACGATATGAATATCTTGTGCGATTGGATAAAGCGGCGACAGCGTGTAATCCACGGGTTTCAGGTCGATATGCGGAAAGATTCTTCCAGTACCTTCAAAGATAAAGTAGTACAACCGGCAAAACTGAAGCCAAGTGGAAATAATACGACTAATGCGAGACTGTGGGATTCAAAGGGCCACATTATCGGCCTTAAAGTTCAACGCGACATCTGAAATGTATCGTGACCACTCACGATCACTGAAATGTATCGTGAGTGATCACTGATTCATCACTGATGAATCCCGGCACCTTTACATTTAGCACCAGGGATTTAGAAGTATGATTCTTGTCAAGACCTCAAATAGTATTTTTGCACGTACTACTGCAGATCTTTTAGTACTATTTGGTCAAAGCAGAATTTGATTGTACTACATTACTATTTGTTACAGCGAAAATATCGGACTCCTAGCATCAAAATCACAGAATATAAACTCAGCTTTTCTAGCTTGTCAAACGCAACGCTTTTATTGTTTATAAA
>JAIKVB010000357.1:0-28909 GCA_024679045.1 Phytophthora brassicae | reverse complement strand
CGGTGGTCTCCATGGACGAGTTCAGGACGAGCAAGCTCTGCTCGCAGTGCCACCAGACGCTTTCGCAGGTCAAGTATCGCGTGGACACCAAGCTCCCAAATAGGAGGAAGCGGAAAGGCGTTGTCCTGCCGCGTAACCGAGCCGAGGTGCAGTTCGAGGACAAGACGTGCTACGGAGTGTTGCACTGCGGCCACGCCGACTGCGATGCCAGCTACTGGGACCGAGACGTGAACGCAGCGATCAATATGCTGGAGTTGCTCAAGAGCGAGGTGCTGGGGCGTGGACGCATGGACGCATTCAGAAGATAGTATACTGAAAAAACGTGCACACGAGAAAGTCTCCACCCAGATACAAGATCTGGATATTGCAGGAAAGTCCTCAGTACCATTCCATTCATTCTTTGGACAATATTGGAGACGCTTCAGCACATAAATCCTCATTATGTTCGAAGCAATATCACTGGAGTGAGTTGCTCTTTCATATACAAATCCCTAATGGAGGAGATCTCCAGTTTTCGACCCTAAGGCACCAAATTACACCTCGAGGCAGAGATATCGCCATGGCTGAGTCGCTCAGCGTGGCGCTCTTCATCAACGCGTCAAATCCAGAACGTCAATGATCACGGCCGTCAACATTTCCATCGAAAACGTTGGAGTGCGTGGCTCCTTGACGTGTGTCGCGATCTGCAATATCCTTAAGGCGCTGACCCTGCAACTGAAGACAAGAAGCAATGAGGTTGGGGCATTAGACGCGGAAGTACTTGATTGGTCCCTACTTCTAGTATTGTCAATTCTGTCCAAAGTTGCCAAAAGAGCGCGGTTCAGCGCCGGTCTCTGAATCGGGCAGTCAATCAATCCTGGACGGTAATTGGTAAAGAGCGCGGTTCAGCGCCGGTCTCTGAATCGGGCAGTCAATCAATCCTGGACGGTAATTGGCCAATATTCGAATCTTGAGACGGTAATTGGCCAATATTAGAAGTGCCGCACTCACAAGAATCTTGAAGTGCCGCGCTCACAATATGGAGGAAGCGGTAACGCGGCAACACGCGCATACCAATACTGTATACCACTGCCTCTAGGCGCATATTCATCTCGGCTATTCGAGAAGTCACGTTGCCCACGTCTTCAGCAAGTCGGAGCACATGATCGGCAATTGGATGCACACCTACTACGCGACTGGATCGTTCCAGCGTGCCCGAACCAACCGAGAGATGAAGTACACAGAGCAACATCGCATGTGGTTGGTTAACTACTACCAGCAACACCTGTTCTCTCTCATACTTAGGCTTCATTTAAGTATGAGAGCAGGTGTTGCTGGTAGTATGAAGCTCAGGACTCCTTCAGACGAGCGCATGGGATCGATATCTCCAAAACCACCGTGTGGCGCATTATCCACTCGTTTGGACTGATATGGAAAGTGTTAGAACGCAGGGCACTTCACACTAAGGAGCAAGACGTCTTGCTGAACCGTTGCTGCATTCGCTTGTAGTGACCATGGTCCTAGACTACCAGTATTTTTCTCGGGTAGCCAACGGCTGCGAGGTCATAGGATAGATGCTTGGCGTCGGAGTGTGACTTCGCAACGGGTATGGCGAGACGCGTAAAACGCTGCGCTGAAGTGGTGACCTCCGCGGCGCGATAGGCATGGCGCTAGTATGCTACGTCAGCACAGCCAGCGCGTCATGCAGTGAGCGCTCTGCTTCATCCATCAGGTGCGTGCTGGCGCCACGCAGCACCACGAAGCAAGCCGTGCCGGTCTTGACGCCAGTGAGGACCGTATGCTGCGGTTATCTCCTCTCTACATGCATAGATTTTATTCTTGATGATAGGTGGGGCGATTGGCGGATCGGTTTCGTTGGATCGATTCAACCAATCGATCCAGGAAAGTTTGAATCGAACGCACAATAATATGCGCCATTATAGAATAGCTATATAGGAAGATAATTAGTTAATTAACCCTTATAATAAAGTGCAATTAAACCAATAAGGATTAACACGTGAGTGCCGGGCAAAGATCGACAGGAACGCGGTGTCTGGCAGGAAATCCTCTCTTGCTCTTAGGCGCTACACGCAGAGCAGCAAAAGCCGAAGTGAGAGCGAGTGAGGTCTGTTGGACGTCGCGTTCCGCAAGTAGATTAGCAGTTTAACCTAGGAATTTACATAGTTACATACAAAGTTGAAGTAGTTTGCTCCGCAGGGAGCACGCGATCGTGGCGGCGCTCAGCCACTGACCTCCACGTGCATACTTACTTGTAGTCAGGGTCTTGTATCTGTGGTATTGTAATATACAGAAATCCGTTAGTAATGATCTCAGTTAGCACACAACAATCGCCGACAAGTCGGCGAACAAAGCTGGTGCTGAGTTGACCCAGCGGTTCGGCCCATCCGGGACAGCGGTGTTTCGTTTGCGCAGAAACCAGTTGACTAAGCCAGTCAAATTTGGTCGTCGGAGTATAGTCGAGCGAACTATCTCCGGGAAACCCTGTGCCTGCCACCAACGGGTGGTATGGCGGATGTGGGCCAACGACATCACCAGGAACCTAAACCGCTCAACTTGGGATACCGCTGTGCTGGACCCACCAGCAACACGTGTTGAGCGCCTACTTCACGCTGCTGACTCCCAAATCGAGCAGCACTTGGCTGGTATTTCACGCTCTGCGTATTTTGCGTGTCAACCCAGAGTCATGCAAAATTCTCCATACAGTTGACTTGGATATTGCGATTTGATGGACGCACTGGAATGCTTCCTGGGCTTCATCTAGGTAAGCAAGTGGACTGTCAGCATAGTAATCCACAAGCCATTGTCGGTGGTCTGTTGAAAATGTGCTTTTCGAACGTGTCTGAGACCGTTGGTATGTAGCAGTCTCTTCGTAGACACTAATCCAGTTTCCAATAGTATTCTCGGACTTGTGATAGATATGAGAGAGCTCCTTACGCGAAAATCCAAGAGAGTAGAACCCATACAGACAGTGAAACACTGTATTCGGGTGTGCGTGTTGTCCAGTGACTGCTTTTTCCATTTTCATGCTTTACAACTAGATCTCTGGGGTCTAAACCTACGACAAAACAGCAACAGAACGCAGAATATTAGAGGTAGGTGCACGCATCATTTGCTCGACACAGACTCTTCCACACCTAGGTACTTTAAGCCACATAATAGATGCTATCAGGTTCCACATCATGTTTGTGCATACTAACATCAATCAGCACTTACTGCTGCGGTCCCCGCTCACGCTCGTCCCCTTCCACAAAGCTTGAACTTCTGAGTCGCCACTTCGCTGAGTTTCACTGCTTATCGAGCTTGATTGCCGGCACCTCCAGTATCAGCGCGCAATATGATACCAATCTTGACTTCGTCGTGTCACTGGTACAGCAGACGGCGTGTTGTGCTGGGGCTGAGGTTTTCAAAAGCACGACATGTCCAATGAGCAACGCGGATACAATTAAAGAATGTGAAGCAGCCGTATATACCTGGCTAGAAACAATGGAAAGGCTGCGGGGCCGCAGCGGAGGGAGGGGGGCGCTACGCGTTTCCTTTGCTGAAGCGTAGGTGGAGATTACCGGTAGAGGATGAGAATATAAATATTTTGTCCAATCACATGACACCGTCGAATTACTTTCTATTTGTCCAATAGGCCAAACATCGCGAAATTCACAATACGAGCTTACAGTCTTCTAGAATGCAACATCTACCGGTATTGTCGCTCGAAGGTACGATCTGTTCGCACAACATCTGGAACCAAATACTCAAATTTCTGATAGGCTGAAAATGTCTGACCCTTTAGCTACGTTTAGTACCGATAGGGAGGACTATTTTCATAAAATGACATGTGGGTAACAGTTTTAAGAGGTACCCAATTTCAAAACAGACTACCGCCAGATACAAATCATCGACGAAAGAGCAACATTGCCGAGTTGCTGTCCAACAGCAACTCGACAGCCTGTCGCGGTTGCCCTCTGGCCGCATCAACTGAGTACTTCTTACTAAAGTAGTGTACATTCATCTTCCGCTTCCATTAAGGAAACGACTGCGTGGCGTGAAAGGACGAGCTTGGTAGTCGACGAGCGCCGGCAACCACGTCCTGAATGCGGCACGCCATCACCGACGCCACTACTACATTCCGCGCAGATCCCACACCATCTCGTGGCTCTGGAAGCGGTGACGTCGGTTTACGCAAAGTCGGACGCCACGGGCGGCGGAAGTGCGACTGGTCCGTGGAGCATAAACGCGTGAAAGAGATTCTGTTGGCGTCGCAAGGCTCCATTCGCGCTAGCGGAATCCCCCAAGACGACGCTGTTCGAGCTGCAGAAGGAGCACGCGCCCCCCACGATCAACTCCATCAATCCGTCATTTACGAAGAAGAACGAGGCTCAAATCCAATTTGCCACGTCATGATAAAGACAAAAGCTCTATTTCTTGTAGTTGTTGCTCGACTGCATTGGGAATCGGAACACCAGTTGAAATTTGATGGAGAAACTTGGTTTTTGACCGTTCGTGGAGGCCGAACCGTCCCTATCGCTAGGCATGGACTCAGATGAGAGCATTTGAACCTTCATGAGAGCATTTGAACCTTCGTACATTATCTGGCGGAGAAGGAGGTGCAGACAATGATCTTACGTACGTCATCCCAGCGATTAAGCTAAAGATGCCAATCTCGCTACGCAGCAAACCGCTGTTTATTCAGATGGATAACCAACAACTTCGACTTTCACCCGACGACCCGGTCGTAGCTGAACACGGCAGTATTGATCGGTGGAATATCCGTGTACAATACCAACCAGCGTATAATCTCGAGCTCGTTATGCTCGACTGCATCTTGACTTGAAGATGATACCTCTTCAGCTCCCCAGTTAGCTGCCAAGTACTTTTCTATTGGACTTTACTATGGAAATTCACCTGGAATACAAATGGAGACCAGTTTAACGAGAAAAGTGCTGTATTTTGATAGCTATATTCTCCACTGGCTAAGTAGAAACATTCGTGCAGTGCCGCTCCATGGCCAAGGAAGCTCATTCCAGCTTTTCCTGTCTCGACAAGAAGTGCCACCGACCAGCACCGGCCATCACCAACTCCAGTAACATGCTGACTCAAGGACCCAACGTTGCTCAGCTCATGCAGCGCTTCCAGACTACGACGATCCACTCCGACGGCTTTGTGCAGAAACCCACCACCACTTTGAACCCACCCACCGTCTTCGTTTCCCGACTAGTTCAGCGCTTCCAACCTGCCGCCATCAACAACCAAGTACCAGCTCAGCTCTGCAACTGTTTTTGGTTTATCTTAATATGGGCTAGACCATTGAATTCAACCGACAACGTTCCGAGATGCCGCTGCCGACCGTAGCTGACCATCTTTTGGGTGTGGCTGCTGCGGATCCGTTCGTCGTCCCTGAAGTACAAGTCTGTCCTGAACCAGAGAAGCGCCGATTGTCCGTAGTCGGTTGAAGTCGATGGTCTCGCCTCTCCATGCGTAGAGCTGAGCTGGTACTTGGTTGTTGATGGCGGCAGGTTGGAAGCGCTGAACTAGTCGGGAAACGAAGACGGTGGGTGGGTTCAAAGTGGTGGTGGGTTTCTGCACAAAGCCGTCGGAGTGGATCGTCGTAGTCTGGAAGCGCTGCATGAGCTGAGCAACGTTGGGTCCTTGAGTCAGCATGTTACTGGAGTTGGTGATGGTCGGTGCTGGTCGGTGGCACTTCTTGTCGAGACAGGAAAAGCTGGAATGAGCTTCCTTGGCCATGGAGCGGCACTGTACGAATGTTTCTCCTTAGCCAGTGGAGAATATAGCTATTAAGACATAGCACTTTTCTAGCTCCATTTGTATCCCAAGTGAATTTCCATACTAAGATCTCAATAGAAAAGTATGAAGTCCAACTTCGCAATAGAGTTTGTTGATAATGGGGTGGTGTTATTTCTTTCACAAAAGACTTTTATCTGCAGGAATACTACATAGTAATACGAAACTATTCGCTATCAACATGTCAAAAGAGCAAAATATAAGGGAGAAGCAGTCGACGCAGTTCGCGCCTTCTCCCCTGCTTACTAAATACCGACGGGATACTTGACCACTTGTCCGGCTTGAAGATACAGCGTCAAATCAGCTGTACATATACTACACTGCACGGGGTGTCGGGAATTTCCAAAAGAGCTCTAAAGAATTACACGGCGACGGCAGTCTGGGCGGATTCTACCGGTACAGCAGATGCATCAGACTGGGCGCACGTTGTTGCTGCAACTAGCATACAGTTTGATGATGCCGAGACGTCGGAAGGCGAAGTGCCAATCTCTAGCAAGTCGCAGCTTAATGGTGAGTCGAACGAGTCGACAGCGTACGGGAGCTCGTTGTTCTCGTCGGAGCTCTCGTCGTCTCCTAAAATACAGTCGGAGGCGTAATCGATGCTCAGATCGTCGTAAGTACGCGTGTTAATGGCGTCGTACGCATCCATGTCCTCCATAGCGAAATGAACTTCTGAGTCCACTACCATACTCCGGCTACTGCCACCGAAAAAGAAATCGTCTTCGCTACTGTCGTCTACGTGCATAAGGTCGTCCATGTCGTCATGTTGCTGGATCATCTCCATGTCGCCGTCTCCCATGAACGGCACTTCACCCAGTCCGTACTGGTACATGAGGTCGTACTCGTTGGACTCCCACCGTTCTCGGTTAATACGGAGCGTATCACGCTCAACGTGGCTAATAATTGAAATAGAGTGACCAGCATTCTCCAGGATATCCAGTCTCTCTTCAGGCTCCAAGTATCCCAGCTCCATGTACTCTTGACGGTCTACTCTCTGCTGCATCACACGTTCATTCTCGTACGTATCGAGCGGACGTTTGGTACGGCAACGCACGTCAACTGACATGCCAATCTGCAAAGCATCAACAAAGAATGAGTCAACATGTGATCTTTAACGCTCTCCAACGCAAGATTTAAACTTACCGGCACGCCCTCAGAGGAGACTGTAGCTGTCCACATGGTGGGCTCAAACTCGACCACATCTGCCTCGTCGAATCGCACGCGCTTCTTGGCCGGCTCTTGAATGTCCTCGAACTCAGTCGCCTCTTCCTGCTGCGTAGTCAGCTCGTCGTCGTCGTCCGATTCGGTCTCGGCTGTGCTACTGCCGTCTTCTTCCTCTTCACATGAGGCTTCACACTGAGGTTCCTCGATCTCGTCGACGGTCTTTTGCTTCACTACTGTGGCAGGTTCCAGGGCAGCAGCGATAGGAGTGGAGTTCGTCGACGGTCTTTTGCTTCACTACTGTGGCAGGTTCCAGGGCAGCAGCGATAGGAGTGGAGACTTCAGCTAGGGGTGCCATGATTGTGTCGTTGTCTTTGGCCAGTTTGACACAGAGTCTGTCTCTTGTACAGCAGAAGTCTTGACTTGCGGACTTCAGCGCAAAATGAATAATGACAGAGGATGGGAACGAGAACTGGACCCTCTTTGCTTTTTTTGACCGCGCCATACAAAAACCAAGAGACAAAATGCGAATTTTGGCAGAGAACAATCCACTAAGTACGATATTTACCGTTTCAGCGAATGAGAAAATTTTATTTTCTGCCACTAAAAAACGCCAAAAATCCTGGAACGGGGTTGGTGATTGGTAATCTAAAAATATCTGTTGGCAGAGCACAGAAGCAAGTAGCAGTGGAAGTGAAAGTATTGAAGCTGGTAACTCGCCAGACAGTACCACCATCAGCTTTGTCCAGCCACCGCAATTCAGTCCTAATTCCAGTCCATTTACCAGAGATAAATGCAGTCGTTTCACGCCTCTAGAGGATCCTGCAAAAAGGAGTCAGCATTTTACCAGTCTTTGGCTTCTAAAAGTCATGTGGCCGATCGATCGTATGCTATTTGCTGCTCTGGATTACCACCTGCCACCAGCCAAACAACTTCAACTTCTGTCGTCCACTTCCAACACGAAAATCGCATCTGACAATACGTAGTACGGTTGCTGCAAGTCTCCACGACACAGATACGGTACACGGCTGAAGTGGCGGAGCTTAAATCCCGCTGGAATCAGCACATTACGCAATAGCAGACTGGCAGCAATCTCGAAGGATGCGCCCTCTGAGCACAATCCACCTCGCATTGGCAGGTTCTCACTGGGTGCCACACGTTCCGTGCCAACCTCAACAAACGCCGAGAACGGCAATACTACAGCTAGCAGGAAGAGCCCATTGTCAGGGTCCAGCATCTCACGGATTTCGCGAAGCATTGTCAGTGGTTTGTCAGCGCGATCGAGAACATTGAGCAAACTGTAGAGTTAACACAAGTGTCGCTCGATTAGTCGTGACGAACAAACTACGATATCGCAACGTTGCGCTTGGTAAAGAAAAGGGGGCGTATCAAAAAACGAGCTCGCGAACACGCACCTGATAATGTTGTAAGGTTTTCGCGACTGGACGAATTCGTGCTGCAAGTCGCAGGTTTGCACGCTGTTGTAGCCTCGCGCATTCAGGTTTGCTACCATTGGCGTCGACGCTTCAGTTGTTGTCACTTCCGCTACGAGCGAAGCCAGCGACGCTGTCACATTTCCGTCTCCAGCTCCAATGTCCAGCAACGCTCCACCTCCAGCCACCGGTTGTGTGCGATGAAGGAGTCGCTGCACTTGAGCTTGTGAAAGCACGAACATCTGACCACCTGATCCACGCAAAAGAGATTTTTGAAACAGAATCAGGATCGTGGTTAGTTCTTTCAGTGCAGTTGGCACTAGTGGCAGTCTCACGTACGCCCAAGAATCCCGTTCGCGTCGGTCAGTGAGTAAAAGAGCCCCAAGATAGTGGAGCCTAAAGAGTCCCATAAACTTCCTCCTGTACAGGTCTGTCCACACAACCTAATACTAATCAGCATAGTCATTTGTCTATTGGAGTATCCACCCGTACATCGAGGAACGTTTTAGTCTCCTCATCGCAGTCGAGCTGGACGAACGCCGACTGGAGCGCCGAATCTCTGCAAGGCGATCGTAGTGAGAGCCGGAAAATTAAAACAGTAGATAGAGAGAGAGCTTACAGCAGCGTCTTGTCCACTCCGTAGTCGAGAGCCGACCCGAAGTGCGGCTGTCTCGCACGCTTCGACGCCGCGCGTACCCAACTTTTCATCGTTTTCGGATTAACCCTTTAATAACTCGACTTGTACAATGTAAAGTACTCGCACTAAGTACGCAATTTATCAAGCAATAATGGCTACAGTATAACTCAAGCTCATTAGAATTCTACTCCAACTTACAGGTCGAGATCGATCTCGCACGGATCCGCTGATGCTGTAGTTTGTTCTTTTGTAGCTGCTACTTCAGAGTCACTCGGGTTGGCTGTTGTACCATCAATACCGGTAGGAAGATCGGTATCCATTGGCTTTGCGTCTTCATCATCGTCTTCATCGCCATCATCGTCAAGATTAATCTCGTTCGGATCTTCAATAGCCGCTGTACTCGCTCCAGGACCAACAAAAGGTGCAGTGACAACATGTGGAAGCTTGAGCAGCTCCAAAAGAAGGTCCGTTTGTGGATTTCCTGTCACTAATACAGGTCCTTCTTCTTCGCCATGACCTGGTGCTGTCTTGACAAAGTCTGTGATCCACTCGCCATCGACTTTATCGAGCTTCTTCTCCGTAACAAACTCTTGCAGACGTTGTTTCACCCAAGTGATATCTTTGTCTTCAATTTTCATTTCTTCCTGGGGCACACGAGGCGCAAACTTGTTGGACGAAGCTAAGTGGTGTGTTGCCCGCAAAACAGCCAGCCACTCGAGATCGAACATGATTTTAGGCGGAGAAGCCGGTTTCGGAGTCGGTGCAGCTTTATCAGGGATAGCAACTCCATCAGTTTGACTTTCATCCGACTTTGTTTCGCTTCTCGGTGTGCCGTCTACAGTCTTCTTCTCTCCTTCAGTGGATGCGTACTCTACGCTTGAGTCTGAGGGTTCCAACGCCACGATCTGCATGAATTCTCGACGCGGAAGGCACTTGTCGAGTGCCAGAAACTTGGTTATCATTGGCTGGGACGCAGGCTTGGCAGTTAATTCTCGCTCTCCATCCCCCTTCATCTCTTCTGAGCTCGTTGCTTCATTATTCAACGTTGGCTTGTCTTCACTAGGTTGATCTGGGTGAACAACAATGGCGGCGAACTTGACGTGTAAGTGCGCTGCGAACCAGTACTTCGGACGCAATTGAAAGAGCAGAAATTCTCCTGCAGGGCTACCAAGCGAGTTCGACCTGATTTCCTGCTCGAAGAACGGCTTCTTGCGCACCAATTGCGCTACATTACCGTATTGTTCGATTCCTCGCGGCCAATCGTGCGACAGGAACGCACCCAGACGTGTCTTGTCAAGCTGCTGCACGTGCGAGAGCTGGAAGACCTCGAGCTCGCGTACGTGGTACACACTGCGCATCGTGCTATTGTCGAAAGGGTAGGACTCAAAGCGACCTGCTGTGTAGTGCTGCTGCTTGTAAATGCCCGAGAGTCCAGCGATGCGCAGCCCCGCAACGTTTATGACACCCGCTGCGCCGAGGTAAAACATGTTGGGGGCCACCCAACCGCCGTAATGCAGTTCCTGCAAGTAGCCAGAAGCCTCGTGGTTGCCACCTACGAATATGGTAAGTACGGGCGCTGTCTTCTCTCCCTTATAGTAGCGGTGGAAGGCGTGCAGCGCACGATACTTGGGCGGACAGGCCAGCGTCTCCAGGTCTCGCAGGTTGCGCATACACTCGAAGTCTCCACAGCACAGCAGCAGCTCCACGGGGTGGTCCGGGTCCATCTCGTTCACGAAGTTCACTGTAGCGTAGATGTCGTCCAGCATCCCGTGAGCGCATCCAACGACCGCTACGCGCACCATGGTGATTACAGTAACCACGAATAAATTTGAGGTTGCGGATACTTTTCATAAGTGACGATATGAAGTGGCGATAGTAGAAGTAAACGATAAGTTACGAGTTCCATGTTGAAGTTGCATTGCTAGCTCGAGCTGGCTATTGAGCAGCAGCTGAGCATATGCACTGTCCATTATTGTTTGCTTCATCCAAGTCCGGATCATACGGTGTTTGCATGGTAATACTGAAGACAGCAGCTTTCGCTACTTTCGAATTAATAAAATAATTGCTCAGGAATACTTATACAAGTTTTATCCAATATCACTGTGGCTCCCTGCGCAGCTGTATCGGTCGGTGCCCAGTAAAATTAGCCTCTCGCACAGATTACAAAGGCGAGATTTTTTTCTCGGATACTTCTGCTCTGCACTTCGACGTCACTCATTCGGTTGTGTGACCTTGAAGTCAGTGCAGTGCGGTTAGGCGAAATTGTTCTCCAGGTTGCTGCCGCCTCTGATTGGCTGTTTCCCAGCCAATTCGGAGTGTATTAGCTAAAACGGTGTCTAAAACGTCCGCTCAGGACCTGAAAACGTAGAAGCGTCGCCTTTTTTAAGCAAGAAGAGAGTGAACGGCCGCCTGTAAGTCATTCCGCAATTCGCTTCATAACAAGATCGACCATCCAAGAAGCAACAGCAAGACTGACTATAAATGGTGTCCTCCCCTCTTCCCTCTTCGTCGCTGGACGCGCTGGCGCCGGCTTTCTATCCGTCCATGATGTGGTACCCAGCGATCACAGACGACTATTACTTGGAGCGTCCGCACTCACCTGGCAAGGCTGGCTTTGTGATCGCTGATCCTGTGGAGCCCGTGCAGGAAATTCCGGATGAGGAACTCTTCGACCCTGCGTACCACCCGCTGTCGGCCTCAGAGATGCTCGAGCTGGAGCAGGTGGACGAGGTAAACGAGATTCTCGCCGAGTTGGACCTGATGGAGAGCCACCAAGAACTGCACCATAAGCTTAGCGAGAAGACACGCGAGCTGCGCTCCAGCTCGGACGTGGATGCTGAGATCTACAGCATGATGGCTAAGGCTGCTAAGGGCAAGTGCTTCACGGCTGCGCAACATCCGCAGAAAAATAGCACCTTCCACGCCAAGAGAAACATGCGCTCGGCGCTGCACCAGCCCCGCTCGGTGAAGTAGGCGCCTCCACGTCGACCCTTTTGACGTGCGGCGGCACCTGTTTCAACGCAACGGAGTGAGTGAACAGCGCAGCCAGATCCAGATAAAAATGAAGAAGACCCGCGATCCATCTAACTCGAAAGTGAGAAGAGAGAAAAAAGCCAACCCCAGAGCTCGCACGTCCTGTAACTAGCAGCACGTGTGGACCTCTGGAGATTACCATCAACAACAAATAGCGGACAACTCGTGCTACGACGGAATGTCAGCAAAAAATAGTAAGTAGCAAAAAGTAGGAAACAAGCAGAAAAGTAGCGAGAGCGACGTGAAGACGAGCAATGAGCGAGCGAGCGGCGCGACGAAAGAATGGGACTCGGGGCTACCGTCCAAATGGCTGTCGATTGAAGGCAAGCCAACTTGAAACAAGAGCTCTATTGGAACAACCCTCCCACCCCTTCGCCTGACGTCCGTGAAAGCAGCACACTGCCAATCGCGCAGTACGATTGTACCAATATCCCAGAAAAATTATAACTAATGTAAGATGGAGCGAGTTTTTCAAACGAACGGCGTTTATTCTATCAGCACCAGCGTTCGATTCGAGGTTGTCGAGGAGTGAGACTTGGTAGTGCAGACTTAGGATACGCCTGGCTGGATCGACGACGAGCGAGCGCTTGGCGATCCTGGGAACTCAATCTACTGATTCGAGCAAGATCGATCTCTTCAGCGTAAGTTTTCATTGCGGCTTCATTGTCAACGATGCTGTCACGCAGTCCAAGGCTTCTCATTTCACTTGTCGAAGCTCTTTGGGGACGAATATCGGGATTATTGGTGTGTCTGCGGCCACACTGACGCAGAAATAAAACTTTGGCTGCAAGATATCGCCGTACCACGAGAATTAGTTGTTGCAACGCGGTCGATGCCATGCTGAACGAACAATAAACTTGAATGAATTTGTATTGTAAGAATTCGACTGAGATTGATGGCAAGTCACGCAGATTGCTCAACTACCTTTTGTGATGGCTACATAGCAACACAAAGATTTGTTTAAGCTTAACGCATTCAACTGTTGAGCGCCATACAATGGATCTTACCAGTGTTCGGGTCAATCCACCACACCTTCTTCAATTGAGCTGTAGCCCCATCTGGCATCATGACAGTGCATCCAAACGGAAATAATGTTCCATCTCTCAGAGCCATGGACTTGATCGGGACGCGGTGGTCATAATTAAGTCGTCAATTCCGGGATTTCGATTCTCGCTGGTCATTGTCTTCTTGATCTCAGCACGCAGTTTCGCTACTGCTACTCGGTGACGATTCAGGTTGACGACGTTCCAGGTCATACTGGCAGTTGTACTCAGAAGCGTCAACAAGTCCATTTGGGCCGCGTCACATTTCTTTTTTGTAGTTCGTACGATTTCGCAACACTTTGCTTTCATCTCCAATGCTCAGGAAGCGTTTGAGCTTTCACACTCACCTGGAAGACAGTAACCTGTGATCTCGAGCCTTCTGCCATGACTTTCACCGCTGTATTTAAAAGTGGTCAGCTGCCGCATCCACATAACCTCCAAGTCCATTGAGATCGACGCCAAATGCACTTTGTAGGTACCTTTTCACACCAGTTAACAATAACCGACTAGATATCAGATATAAGTTTCAAACCTCGGTCGAGTCTTTGATTGGCTGTCCAGTCATTTAGCAACAGACACAACATCAGTAAGCAAGTGCGTCTCTAGCTCGGTCTCCAGCCAGCTCCGTGCTCTTGCAAATTCGTGCCTTTACACACCACCACCAGCGCCAGTCGTTCGCATTCTCTTTCATCCAATTTACAGCTTCAGAGACAAAGTATGGCGCCCGCAAAGCGATTGAATCTGAGCAAGTCGCATGATGACGACGAAAGCTCTTCGGCCTCGTCCTCCGGTGACGAACAGGAGCAGAATCAGCAGACGCAATCGACCCAAAACGACGCAGAATCCAGTTCTGATGATGAATCCGACGAGTACGTGTTTTAAAGGCTAATTCTTAGCTCCACTCCGAATTATATGTAAAACTTACTGACAGTGTTCATGATAATACAGAGAGTTTGAGATCCCGCCAGGCTTTGAGAGCGTCAAGGGAAGCGGTGCAGTGACTCGTGAGGCTGTGATCAATAACGAACAGGAACTTTGGTTCTTCAAGCTTCCCAAGAACGTACGTTAGGTCAGTTTTAAAGTAGTTTTTATCGTTGACTGATAAGATTTATTTAATCTGTAGCTGGACGCTTCAGCACTCGCCAACGTGACGATTAAGGTGAATGAAGGGAAAGTTGAGTCTGGTGAATTGGTGGCCAAAGTGACGGCTCGAGAGAGCGAGAAAAAGTACCGGACGCTTCAGCACTCGCCAACGTGACGATTAAGGTGAATGAAGGGAAAGTTGAGTCTGGTGAAGTGGTGGCCAAAGTGACGGCTGGAGAGAGCGAGAAAAAGTACATTTTACAGACTGAAGACCGTATGCTCACGGATCAATTGGTGAACGCGCTGCCGCTCGCTTCCGACCGCTCTCGTTTCGTGCTGGGCAAACCGTTTTCTCGCTGTTTCTCGCTAGTAGAAGACCGTGTGGATGCCTCTCCAGTACCAACGCAAAAAGTCATTGAGACTGCTACATCGCCTGTTGGAGAGAAACGCAAAAAGAAACACTCATCGGACAAACGTGAGAAGCAACACAAGTCCAAGAAAGCCAAACACAAGAAGTAAAAAGCTTGCAAACAATCTCGATAGATCCAAAGAATTCACCACTTATTTGTTCATTTGTTCTTCTGACCTGCAAGTCGAAAGAAATGATCGTCTAAAAGAGCAGAAGTGGTTCTGCTGGCGGAGTTTCTTGGCGTTTCGAGCTCTTGTCTTTCCTCTTCTTCTTGCTCTTCTCTGCATCTCCGCTGTTCTTATTGGAGCTCTTCTTGTGACTTTTCTTAGCAGAAGAGTTCTGATGATGACGGCGGCTTTCAATCTCTTCCTCTTCCTCGTCACTAAAGCCGCCAATCAGCAAATTCTGTGAGGATTTCTTAGGCTTGGAGCTCTTTGACTCTTTCTTCTTTTTCTTCTTGTCGTCATCTTCACCACGAGAAGCTTTTTTGTGCTTTGAGTTCTTCTTTTTACTCTTCTTGTCATCTTCTGTAGGCTTCGTAGCTGGTGTTTGGCGATGAAACCATTGATCAGTTGGAACCTTCTCGTCTTCACCCAGAGGAATACTTAAATCAACTGCAGACAAATCCGACTCCTATAAAATAAAATACCGAGAAATTTAAGTACAAAACACCAAAAACTGTAAAAAAAACGTCTTCACTCACTGAACCACGTTTCTTTCGAGAGCGACGACGGTCTTCATCACTCGAACGCGCTCCTTCAGGCATCAATTCGTCCTCCAAAATGTCACGAGACTTTGATTTCTACAAAAAACAATCAAAAAGTAAGTTATTAACACCAAAAACTATCCAAAACTAACAGTAACAAGAGCATTCTATACCTTTGACGATTTCTTCTTCTTTCCATTAGAACTGGAGCCCAAATCTCCCATCATATCCGCGAATACCTATAGTTTTCTTCTTCTTTCCATTAGAACTGGAGCCCAAATCTCCCATCATATCCGCGAATACCTATAGTCAACCGAAAAGACAGCAATTAGTGAAAAAGTTACCAGTAAAAAGTCACGATTTCTGCTTACCACGTTGACTCCAGCATTGGCGTGGGCTTGTGAGCCTGCAGACAAGTAGAAAGGGTCTTTACGAAGTCGCTCCTGCTCACGCGCGTACTCGCGATCCTTCTTTTCCTTCTCCTCAGCGGAGTTTTCAGACTCGGATTCAGATTCCGACTCTGAAGAAGAAGAATTATGCTGTCGACGTTGACCATGACGTTTACTCGCAGGTTTCTTCTCTGATGCGTTATCTTCAATCCCATTGTAGCCACCACCCACACCAGCGTGACTTTGACTAACGAACGAGACTTCCAGATCATCTTCACTTGAAAAAGCTGATACGCCACCTCCAGATTCAAGAAACTTGGCTTCAGAATGACTCAACGGCTCATCAAGATCCAGATCACCAGGTAATGGCACCTTACGTTGTGCCTTAACACCAACTGGTGCTAATCGTTCAGCAAAGAACGAGTTCAATACGTTAAGACGCTTAGCAGGGTCCAGTGACGCGCTGCCATCGAACGCACGCTCTGTACGCTCTTGAGCTGTTAGAGCACCAAGTCCCATCCCCAAGGCAAGCAGAAGCTGATACAGAGATACGGCACGCTCTTGTACCTCGATAAACTCACTCTGTACAAAAGCAGGCAGTCGTTCCATGATAATCATCGCAATACGCTCCACCGTAGCGTCATCAGCACGTTCAGCCATCGCAGTAAGAATCTTGAGAAGAGCTTGGATAAAGACCGTCTGTACATGACCTGGAAGAGTCGTCGTTCGAGGTTGCAGCATTTCATCTGCGAGATCTTCTAATCGCTCCAGTTTTTCCTCCTCTGTTTCACGCTCTTCATCTTCTTCATCTTCTTCTTCTTCATCCACATCATCTAGAAACTCCATCACGTATTCTCCTGTAATCCAAGCTGCTGCATAGTAAACTTCTTGAAGAGTTCCAGCTCCAGGACCACTAAGCGCCTCTTTCTCCATCAACAACTCAATCATATTGTCCACCATGACACTACGCACGCTCTTAACACGCACTGCAATGTCCACCAGCTGTCGCGCCACCTCCACACCATGCGAACGTTTAGTAGGTTCATCCTCCGAGATCTTCATCTTATGATTACTATTACTGCTTGAACCCAGCATACTACCTGAAGATGGAGCCAATCGTCATCTGATATCTTCATCTTATGATTACTATTACTGCTTGAACCCAGCATACTACCTGAAGATGGAGCCAATGAAGACACGTCCATCATGACTGAAGTATTACTAGGAACCCGAGCCAGCTGCACAAGAACGTGAATGTACCAATCAAAATCGTGAATGTTGGCGTACTTGTTAACCGAACAAACGTGCAGAATGTGTGTAATGAGTTCATGTCGATACGCGCCATCAGCACTCAGTGTTTGTCGCATAAGTTCTCGGATAATAGGAGCTGCATTATCCGGATTTACCATCCCAGACAGCAACTCCAATGCTCGCATCCGGATCGTAATATCATCCACAGCTAAACACTCGACAATCAACTCTTGATGTTCCGTAACAACGTACGGATGAGATCTCATCAAGTTTCCAAGCCCCACAAGACCCAAGTACCGCAAATTCTGATCCGGATCTTCAATGTAGCGACGTAAATGGTCGTTACAAAGTCTGACGACAGCAGCCACATTACGTGGTTGCGATCCGTCACTTTTCTTGGTATACAGAAGTGCTGTAGTAACCGTACTGATACATTCGTACAACAATGACTTGGCGGGTGTGTTCTGAATGACGGTAGCGAGAGGATCCAGTAGTTTTCGTGCTAGACGCGGCTCCTCTGGCACTAAACTGGCTAGTAATTTCACCACTTTAATGAGCATCCAATTATTCGATGACGTGGTGAGAAGTCGGAAGAATTGCGGAGCTAAACCCAAGTAGTTTTTCGGTTTCTTGTTGGCCAATTCACAGATGACGTTAACGGCACAAGATACGACCGTGACGTCTGGCTCCTCCATTCTCTCTTTCAGTTTGTCAAATGACAGTCGCAAACCTTGTGGATAACGTAGAAACATCTTGTAGAGTACAAGAGTGGCTTTCTTCCTCACGTATGGCTTGGGAGAGCCCATCATAGCCAATACATCGCCCAGTAGATCCCTAGCCAAGTCCGTAGTGACGATATTAGCCAGTACATTAATGGCCAACCCCACTTCATGCTCGCTTGTACTGCCAAACTCTTTCTTGAGCAAATTCGTACAGAGAAGAACCACATCAGTGGACTGCGTGAAGCTTTGACACGCGGCGTTGTAGCCGATTCGTTTGTGGGCAAACCGCTCGTAGCTCATGACTTCTACGACGTGGAAAGCTGCCCAGCACATATCGTAGCCTAACATGTGCAAATACGTGAGTTTGCGCACAGCTTGCGCCTTGATGAATGGGTCGGTGTTGCGCAATTCCGCCTTGATCTCTTGTAAAGCCTGTGAGATGTAGACACTCACGTCGCCTTTCGTAGAGCGGATGCCCTTTACGAGATCCTGTAGAGTCTTCTCGAACATCTTGACGCGTGGGGGGAGAGCGCAAATGGAGAGCTGAGAGCTGAGACGCGAGGCTACCAGCGGCCACTGAGGATGGCGATGCGAATCAAGAGCCAAAGTCGGATCGCAAGGGGGGACTAGCGGGACGGATTGTACTTGGTATTTGTATTCAAACGGGTTTTGACCTGAAATCTATATCTGATACGTTATTTACGGAATCAGACAGTTTAACGAGTTAACAAACATTTTAACAGCAGTAAGAAGCTGCGTTGTTCCATGACAGCTTCTCCTGTACTAGTGTGAATTCCATTCAATTTTACGAGTGAAGACTTGAGCTGAAGTGGATAGAGAGGGACACATTTGCTGTGCAACGCAGTGCCCATTGCACGTACAGATTGAACCATAAAGGAAGACACTAAACAAGTAGAATTATGCTGGAAAATTGATTGTCTCGTGAGTTCTACAAACAAATTCACCCCATGACCAGCTCAAGTAGAATCATGAGTGCATTGATGATCATGAGCGGAACTGCAGAGTGGAAATATAACGATTTCATCAACAGCAGAAAGCAAACAGCGTTAGCTCAACAATTTCCACATACCAACTGCGTCAATTTCTATAACATCACAGTTACGTACATCGGAGATACTGCACGGCAATGAGGAATCCCACGATCTGATTCTTAATCGTCAAACCTTGCGACGAGTCCACCTTGTGCCAGCCATCTACAGTCAAGTATTGTCGTTAGCCCACACTAAACAACGGCAAATGATCTACAATAAGCACCAGACGTACGTGGACGAAGGAAGCGCTTCTCGTGCAGGATACACACGGCGTTAGTGAGTAGGAGGCTCGTGAGCACGAAGTTCCACAGCACACCCATCGCCGCAGTGAAGACGTGGCCAAAATGAAGCTGGGTACACAATTGACACACAACCTATACACATATTTAACACTTATCAGCTGTTATACTGGTTGTTAAATAACCAAAAGCATTGTACTGTACCTATTTGCATCATCATAACGCCGATTGACACGTTCGTCCCGAGGAGAGATGGCTCGCAACCAGGTTTCCAAGCGCCCCAGGCGGCGCGATAGAGTGGCTGCATCAGCACAAGCCAATCAGGTTGAACGTGTACAGAGCGCTCCGAAAGAAGTGGGGATGTTGCCGCGTCTGCTTTTGCGTCTCGCTGTGGCTAGTGCCATCGTAGCGTTCGTTGTTTTGCTGACATGGGCGTCAACACAGCATAAAGCGCCAAGTTCTACCTCCAGTCACAAAGTGAGTCCATTGGAGGAAGAACATGTTGAAGAAAGAGCTGAACGTCGCACTGCAGCGCGTCCGACAGTCGAAATGCTGGCCAAGTATCCACACGACGCCACAGCCTTCACACAAGGCTTTACAGTCGTGAATAAGGGCGACGACAAGTTCTTCATCGAGTCCACTGGTTTATTTGGCAAGTCGAGCGTGCGTCATGTGGATATTGAGAGCGGAAAGGTATTGCAGCAGTACGATCTACCACAGGAGCTCTTCGGGGAAGGTGTGACGCTGGGCCCGAATGACGAGCTGATCATGCTGACGTGGAAGAGTAAGACGGGCCTTGTATTCGACATGGATGGGGTTGTTTCAGGTAAAGGAGGCTTCACCTTGAAGCGCGAGTTTAAGTACGACACCGTCACGGGCGAAGGTTGGGGTATCACTTACGACGGGAAGCACTTGGTGGTCTCGGATGGCTCCTCGACCATTATATTCTGGGATCCATTGACGATGAAGGAGGTGAAGCGCGTAGATGTCACGATCTACGACGGCACGCAGCAGATCTCGCAGATTAACGAGCTTGAGATTGCCAAGGGATTCATCTACGCAAACGTGTGGTACCAGCCTTACATTTTGAAGATCGACCCCACGACTGGCGGAGTCGTCGCCATGTTCGACTTGTCCAAATTACTCGTTGATTTGGGTATGGATGTGACTTCTGGAGATGTACTCAATGGTATCGCTTATGACGAAAGCGAAGATGTGTTTTACGTCACTGGTAAACGCTGGGCTGCTGTCTACAAAGTACGCCTCATAGATCCTGTTCAGTAGTTGCAACCTGTGCAAAAACAATAGAGCAATCTACATGCAGCAATAAAACACGATCTTTGCTGTCTTTTCATAAACTCTTGCAACTCGTGTCTTAATGGTTAGAAAACACGCCAATCGCTCGTTCGTGTTGCTTTCCTATCCCTCTTGTTGCAGGAACGGATTGGGGATCTCAACTGTGCCATCCACAGGCGACACAAGCATCACGGATGTTCCTCTACACACCACAAGACCCACTTTGCGCGTCTCGTCCGTGATTCGGTACTCGTCATTTGGGTCGCGTATAAACTCGATGCAGTCGTCCAGCACCAGATTCACCAACTGGTCGTAGCCCTTGAGCGTTCCTGTCACCTCTCGTCCACCGTGGAACTTCACGCGAACTTCCTGGTCGATGTACTTGGCCAGGTCCAGGATCGGGTCCTTACGATTGCCGCCGCCACTTGCGCCGTTCGCTGCCATCGTCAAATAGCGAATGTATGGGAACGACTGCTGTCGAAATTCGGCTGCTGCGATTGGTTGAAATTGAACGTATCAGAGTCGAATCAGACACACAAATCCATTTCTGGTCATGAGCAGAAGCTTCGCCACGGATGAGCGCGTTCTGGAGGCCGTGGCACAGACCAGCACCCTGTCAGCTGAGAGTAAGTCGCTAGGTTGATGACCTAACTAGTCGCAGAAGTTTTGAGAGCGATTTTCATTGATTGTGTGCAGATTTCGGCGCGTTGTGCAAGCTAGCAGTGCGACTTTTTGGCTCGGAGAAGCAGAGCAAGCGGCGTTTGACCCGTACAGCGTGTAAGACAGCAGCCAATTGCGATATGAAGGTGACAAATGCTGGTATTCCTATTGACTGCTGAATTGTAGCGGCATCGGGATGGGAGGTGGAGCAGGTGGAACACGCTGTACTTGCGATCGCCAAGATCCTCATGGATGGCGCCAAGGTGGGTGAACAAATGCTAGTTACATGATGAGAGGAAGTGACGAGTGATGATGACTGTAGGCTGAAATGTCAAAGCACGCTTTTCGATTGGTTTTGAAAGGAATGATGCTACCAGAAGAGCACGTCGAAGTTCTTGCACAGGTCAGGAAAATCCTAGTTTCTTTCACCCTCTACTGTATTTACATATGTTGTTGTTCTATGTAGCTATATGACGTACATGTGAAGGACATTAGAGATTGTGTATCTCGAGAAACAGGCACAAGCGTCCCGCACTACCGCAATTTAGAGTGGAGAATCGACCTGGAGGTGATGTTTTCTAAAACACATCAGTTATTGGAGATACGACAGTGTGCTAACCTTCTTTGGTACTGTAGCTGGGCACGCGCTTCCACCGCAATAAACCGAAACCCATTGTGACGCTTCGTCTGAACACAGCCACCCAATCCAGTAGTGCCGTCATGCCTCAAGTTAAATCCACATGTCTTCGCGTAGATTACGACGGCCTCAAATTACTACAACGCCAGCTCGAGACTGCGTTGAAAGAGGTTGACTCAGTGCATTGCAGTCGCATCCAGCGCTATATGCACTGAACAGGCTTAAGTACGTACGAACAAGAGACTGCATCAAAGAGTCAACAGCGCCGCTCTCATTTCTTGCTCTGTTTGTCGGTTAAGTACTGCTCTTTTGTTTTCGTGAAGGCCGTGACTTGGTCTAGCTGTTGCTTGGTCTCACTTGAGACACCGTCTTTTTGCAGCAAAAGCTCAGCAAACTTCGCCTGTCGCTTCTTCCTGGCCTCTGGGTCCGGTTTAATCTGTGCTTCCTACTCACCACCACAAAAGTCATATTACAACGTTTGTTGTCTGCAATTAATACCAGTTTTGACACGCACCACATCGCGACGGATCTCGTCGTCCGATTTCGGGTCCCAGAACGCGTAACACAGCGCGATGGGGACGCCGAAGCGCAGCGAATAGTCGATCAGCATCTTGGGCACCTTCATGTCACAGCGCGATGGGGACGCCGAAGCGCAGCGAATAGTCGATCAGCATCTTGGGCACCTTCATGTTTATTGTGAGCTGTTTGTTAAAACGTCGAACTTAAGACGGAATTTTCACAATTCGTCTGTTTTAGAAATGCGCGCAGTTGTGGCGATGGCGAGGCAGCTTCATCGCCGTGTCTTCCGGGCGCCTTCTACTCGATGCTGGAGCTCCAGTGCTGCTCTACTACCTGAAGGGCTTCTTGAGATTACAAGTGTCCCAAGAACGCCGTCCTGGTCGTTAAAGGAGCTGCACCAGGAGGGAGTGGAGACGTCAGAGACCGTGCTGACAGAGGAGAAGGTTTGATGCAGCGGTAGTTATTGATGATACAACTATAGCTAAGTGATTTATTATGTCTACAGCTTCGTGAACTGGCCGAGCTGTGTCATCTGCACGTTGATGATGAGAAGCTCCCAGTACTTCTCAAAGACGTTGAGTCTATTATTCAATGCACTAAAACCATTCAGGCTATGACGCTTAACGAGAACATTGACGACGTATACGCTAAGAGTGACTTTGACGCAGGTAAATTTCAGTTCAGTTACGGGGAACAAGTAATTACTGTGATGCAGATATTAATGTTGGTCTTGTTGTAGGTGTGGTGGCTCCTCTACGAGAAGATGCGGTAACTGAAGGAGATTACCCGGAGAAAGTGTTGGCCAATGCTGCAGAGAAGTCTGGCTATTATTTCAAGGTACCTAAAGTACTGCAGGATTAAACACAACGCAACACAACAACAATAGAAGAAAGTGACGTCTTTCAAGGCAAAATCTATAGTAAATGCAACCTCTCCTCCGTATCTGCTACACAGTGTGCAAGGACCATCAGTCGACTGCCTTGAAGACGTTGGCCTTGGCCAAATACTCCTCCAAGTCTGTACACAAAATAAAAACAAGTCAGATTAGTATTCATTCTCCCATAACTACAACACAACATTGCTGACGCACCTTCCACCTTCATGTCGAGTCCGTTGAGCTTACGGATACTGAGGAGCTGGTTCTGGAGCGAGCCCTTGTGGTACATGAAGAGCGTGGGGCAATTCCGCGCTGGCCAGTTCTCAATGCAGGCCTGTGCCTGGATGCTCACGAACTTGACATCACGGTGCTTCTTCGCCACCTCTCGGAGTACCTGGTCCATGACTTTGCACTCCTCAAGCGCAGAGTCCCAGAGGTAAGCGATGACCCAGTAGTCACTGCTGCCGTCCGTCACCTCCTTCGTCCACTCGTCTTTAGAAATGGGCTGGACGTCTCCAAACTTATTGCGCGAGGCCTGTGCCATCATCTGCTGGATACGACGCTCTCGGATACGCACCAGCTCGGCGTCGTCATCGTAATCGTCGTCCATCTCGTCCAGTTCGTCCAGTGTGGCGTACTCGCGCGGGTCCACCTGCTCCTCCTCTTCTTCTTCTTCCTCATCTTGCACCTTGGTCTTTGGGGCTAGAATGCCCTTCTTCACCAGGATGTCCTCCCACTCGGTTGTCTCGCCCGTAGGCGCGTACGTCACGTTACCGCGGTCTCCCATGCTTCCTGCGTACGTGGCTTTTTCTAGTCTGAAATACTCGATATCCGGTAAATTACCAGTGCACTGCACACCAATTACTAAGTGCGATAATTACATCATCACACTTAAGTACGACATCTATCCACCCTAATTTTGGCGGGAAGTGCCTCATTTAAGCTTTTTCTCCTTACAAGATGGAGTCGATGAAGGAGATGGCCGTAAATGTCAACGGCAAAGGCGCGATGCAGCTGGTGACAACGCTCCAACCAATGAAAGACGGTCAAGTACCTGCAGGAAGCGACGTCGTCTTCACCAGTGGTGAAGATGGTGTGCTGTACGTGACAGATCTGGCGTCAGAAAGCTCCGTGTTCCAAGCTGAAGTATGTGATGGTTTCGTGCCGTCCTTCGCGCTCACCCCCGAGCAAAACCGCGTGTTAATCGTCTCGGACGACGACAACAATGTGGCGTCTTACAGTCTCCCGCCCGACTGCCACCTGGATCAACTGCTACGTCGCTCCACCGTCGCAATTCGCCAAGTCGCGTGTTCGCGCCAATTTATTGCCATCGCGGACGAGGAGCCCGTAGTGCGCGTGCTTTTGCGCAATAACACAGAGCACGTGATTCTTGCTGAGGGAGCTACTGGCGCTAGTAAAAGCGTGGTTCTCGACCCACAGGAGAAATATCTTTGTGCTAGCAGTGAGGACGCCACGGTACGCGTCTTCGCATTGGATGGAGACGCGCAACAAGCCACAGAAGTCAAGAACTTCAAGATTAAACACGGAGACATTAAGAACGACAACGTGCTGCTACGCTGCGCCTGGCAACCTGCTGAGAATGGCAAATTGCTGGCTGTACCAATGGATAAAGGGATTGTAGAGCTGTATGAGAGAGATACGTGGACTTTGAAGACCAAATTGATGCTTCCTATTGGTAAAAGCACAGCTGCAGACGTGGATATTCTCGCCTTCTCTCCTAATGGACAGTACGTAGCTGCTGCTACTTGTGCCAAGGAGATTTTTGTATGGGAAGTGGAGACGCAGTCCGTTCTACGCTCATTTAAGATCGACTACCCAGCTTTAGGTGTTCAGTTTGCCAACAAGAGTAACGCACTGGTTGTTTACCATATTGGAGGTAAGTTGGCTTTCGTTAAGAGTGTAATTCCTGCAGGACGTACACCACCACAGCACTTGTTGGGACTTCCAGCTACAGCGTCTACTAATACAGCAGTCAAGTCATCTACGAAGCGTCTCAAAGCGTCAACTTTTGTGGAAGACGAGGCTGAAGTCGATGGAGAACAGGACGATGAGGAAGAAGAAGTGACGTTTAAAGACGATAATGAGGCGCGTGTGGAGGCTATTAAGGCAAGTTTTGGCTTTGGTTCTGCTGCGAACACTACCGACCCAATTGAAGACGAAGAAATCTCGGTATTAACTCGGTCTATCGTCAAGTCTGGACAGTTAGAAGTATCTCCTTTGCGTACAATCACAGAACCTTTCCAGCCTGGTAGCGTTGTCGATCCAACAGGACGTAGCAGCAGTGCGACGTCTTTACTCGCATGGACTCCAGAAGGAGAAATTGAGGTGATTCGAGGTGCCAGTATGAGTGAAAACCTCGTCAAAGTCGAGTTTGCAGACAAATCTCGTCGTGGGTTCAAATTCAACGATAACTACATGTTCTCGATGGCTTTTCTGGATGATTATGGCGCTATCTTTGCTGTCCCTCGACGTGCTCGTGAAGACTGGGAAGATCTGGACGCAGGAACCGATGAAAGTGACGTTATCAGTAGTTATGTGTTCTATCGTCCATTTGAATCGTGGGCTAGTAACAGTTCATGGCACAAGACATTACCTGATGGAGAAGATGCTGAATGTGTTGCTGCTGGTCGGGAGTTCTGTGCGGTCGCTACATCACTACAAACGCTTCGTATTTACACTACCAGTGGCCTTGATTACGCTCTGCTGCGTCTTCCTGGTCGAGTCGTCACTATGACGGCGAAAGAATCACTACTGGCTGTGGTATACCAAGGACTTTATGGACAACTACAGTACCAGCTTCTTCGTATCCATGTGGACTCATCTCGTGAAAGAATTGTGCTGGTTTCAAAGGGAGATCTCCCTATGACGCCACCACCACGTGATGTCTTTGCTTCTCATAAGGAGAACGAAACCATTCGTCAAGAGGTTTTAAACTGGTCGAAACTCACGTGGCTGGGCTTTGATGACCGTCAGATTTTGTACTCAGTGGACTCATTTTCCTGTATCCAAGCATTATCTCCTAGTACAGGATGGAATTGGTTCCCTATTGGTTGTGTAGGCAACACACTGCAAAAGAAACCTGAAGATCGTCATGGTATCTTCACTCTAGGAGTTGTAAACGACTCTCTTTTGTATTTTCCATTGGAAAAAGGTGCTCGTGGACCGAAATTGCGTGGGAATCATCGTCCAGTTCCTGGTACTTTTCCTCTACGTATAGCGTCATTTCCTAAGACATCAAAGAAGAACAAGGACACTTCTAATGGACAGATGTGGCAGAATGTGCGTTTGTGTGGACTAGAAGCGAGCACAAACGATACTGTAGCTGATCAAGTGGTTCACGAACAAGCAGAAATGGACAAGACGCTCATTCTGATGATGAAAACAGCGTGTTCGAATGACGAACCAGCGCGTGTATTGGACTTGGCCAAGTGTTTGCACTTGGAAAAGTCGCATCAGATTGCACAGAAACTTGCGATTCATTTCTCTCTACGTCAATTACAGTCTCAACTCTATGAATTGTACCGCGTTAAGTTCGAAGAGCCTCAACGTCTGGAGGAGGAAGCGAAGATGCGTCGACAGCCAATGACTTCTCGTTTGTATACTCAAGAGGAAGTTACTGAGCCTCGTGAGGTGGAGCCACTTCGTCAAGCTCGCAGTATTTTATCACGACCACCAGTTTCTCCTCGTAAAAACAATGATGAAGACGTTGTTTCTGTTGCTTCTGGAGAGATTTCGAGTTCTCCTAAAGCTGCAGCAATAGCTAAAAGCAACAGCTCACGCGTTGAGAAATCCATGGCACCGACAAACCCGTTTCTGAAGAAACCTACGAGTTCTACAACGTCACCTTCCAATACTACAAGCAAAAAGACGGGACTGCAACGATTGGCGAAGTTTGCATCCCCGCCACCAGCTAAGAAACAGCGTCGTTCGACATGGAAGAAGTAAGCTTAAGTTTGGTCTAGATTTAAGAAAGCGAGTTCGTTCCAAGATATAGCCTGACTTGTTCTACTCGGAATGTACCCATCGCATGGGTTCAACAGTCGTGAAAAGTAGCCATCCTACGCTGTGTAACAGCTGTGTAAGATTGGTGTAATAGTGGTGTAACCAGTTTGGATACAAAAAGCAATAACAGCTAGCACATTCAATGAAGTTGTCCGGCATATAGTGGAAATAATTCCTTTGCCTTATGCAAGTTGCCTTTGTCTTGAAACATTGAGCACGTGGTAAATCTTGCGAGTAGTCGGCATATGACGTGGTAGAAATTCCTAGCAACTTTAAGTGTCCAGCGAGTGCTCTCTGTAAGCTACAGCTGTAATAAAAGTCTGATAATTATACACCCAACCAAACCGTATTCTAGTGCAGTAAACACAAAATGAACGTTCGAGATCTACGTGAAGCCATGGGCCGCAACTATACCCAATGGGTACAGCGCACAATCACTGCAACGTCTCTGATTCAAGCACCTGCTTCTGCTTTCCCCATTCCAAGTTTTCCAACCCACGTTGACCTCACAGCCACAAGATGACGACACACTTGAAGCATCTCACACAGTCTTGTGCTCATTCCTGAATTAACCAGGAAGCCGACGTCATCTCCACCTACAAACTCTGTATGGATGCCTCACCAACCTCCTACTACAACTCTTTCCCAAAGTCGATCCTGGCACAACAATGATGACGACCGACTGACACGTAAACTCATGATATTGCGACTGCGAAGGCTACATCCAGTGCTTGCAGGGACCAACTGTACAGCTGTCGGTAGCCACGCTGTTGTGGTGCCATCATTAGTGCAACGACTCGAGTGGATGCTCTACAATGCAGCCCATTCCATGCATGAATACACCCACGAACAGACTTTGGAGCGTCGAGTCCAGGCACTTGTCACTCAATTGGAGCCGAAAGTGGTAACGGAATGGAGACAACAAGATCGAAATAACAGTAAGAAACGAGATCGAGATGATACCGTCAATGATCCAGTAAAGCGGCTGTGTCTAGTACATCAACGATCCGACACAGCAGGTAACAAGAGTATTTTTCTACTGGAGAATGAT
Organism: Phytophthora brassicae; assembly: GCA_024679045.1. Lineage (NCBI taxonomy): Eukaryota > Oomycota > Peronosporomycetes > Peronosporales > Peronosporaceae > Phytophthora > Phytophthora brassicae. Next base: position 895 of record JAIKVB010000357.1, on the reverse strand, counting down.
GACAACCTTGTAAGATTCGTACTTAGTTTTTTATCTGGACGGACAGTTCTTTGTCTTCGTTCAGTGAATCGCTTTATGATGGAAAACGCACTTACGATGATGCGTACTTTACATCTCGAAACGCACTCACCAGCATTGCAGCATTATTCAAGCGGTACACTGACAAAGTTGCTACTTAATTGTTATCAACTCACTACTCTCGTCATTACCAGCAAACTCCGAGATGAAAAAGGTGAGCAAAGAGCGGGATTGATGGTACGTCGTCGTCCCTCGCTCAATCGTCAAGATGGAAGACTGAAGAATGGATTTCTCACTGGGGAGTTAATGCTTCGAGATATCACGAGTGCTTTGGAGCGAGGAGCGTGTCCGATGCTAGAGGAACTGGATTTGGGGTCTCCACTCGACTATTTCGCTGAAAGTGACGATGTGTTGCGTTGTCTAGAGGCTTTTGCGACAAGAAGACGTAAAGTGCTACCACAAAGAGTGATTGCTACTGGACTGCAGTGTCTGCGGCTCGACTCGACGTACTTGGGTGATACGCGTCTGAGTCGACTTGCAGAAGTGTTTGAGTGTACTGCGGACCGGAATTGCTTCAGCTCGTTGAAGACGCTGGTACTGCGCAACAATTTCATCGGAGAGGCCGGTTGTCGCGCGTTGTTGCGTATGCTGTGCTGTTTACCAGAGCTTCAAGTGCTGGATGTGAGCGGAAACATCCTCACAGATTTAGACGCACTAGCGCTCGCGGACTGGATTTCAAACAAAGCAAACGCCTGTGAGCATGATCGCGGTGGGCCGATTGGGTGTTATGAAGTTGAGCCAAATAGCTGCAATCGACGAGAAGTCCAGCTGCGAACGCTTCTGTTGCACGATAATTTCATTGGACCGGAAGCGCTGG
>JAIKVB010000356.1:0-28938 GCA_024679045.1 Phytophthora brassicae | reverse complement strand
AATATCCCAACGCAATTCAATACAGTGCACTACACATGACGAATCGCCGCAACAGACTGGGTATGTTATTGTTTAAAGCGATAATGTTCCTGAAAACTAACCGATCGTTGTGGGCTAGGAAAAAACTATCGAGAAAGAGTCGATGCGTTGGCTGCTTAAAGTGAGGCAGTTTTCTCAATAGAGTATTGCAATACAACGTTGACTTTCAGTTTAATATTGGTATTGGGATTTCCGTGCCAATATAATACAGCATTGCCGTACAAATATATTTCTGCAATACAAACCAATACATTTTTTCCAATCACTGCCACGAGGTAATCCATTCGCCTGTGACAGTAGCCTTCTGCTGTACTTCATAGCGTTACTTCTTTTGGATCAGAGCGGCCACTTCAAAAAAATCCAAATTATTTTCTCCGAAAGAGATCGTCGTACCGTGCGAAACACGCGTCGTCCGAAAACACTGTCCCTCACCTCTTTTTCTGGCGCAATCAACCTGTTTTCTCCCAAACTTACGTAACACACACCAGATCGAACACGTCTAGTTGCGGTACTCCCCTAGCGCTACTTCTCGACTGGCACTCCCATACCAGAGACAGCCAGCATTCGCTTGTGAGCTCAATTGTAGACCCAGAGGGAGGACACAAAAGCGCGACTAATGGACTTCACCTCGCCCAATGAATCTGACGTGGACATGATGCACGACGACTCGATGCTGAACGCCAACCTGGCGGCCCAGTACGGCCACCCTCCTCCACGTCCGCACCCCATGAGCGCCGACCCGCAATCTGTCTTCCCCGGTGTCTACGTGCCCGGTTTAAACCCTATGGAACAGCCTCAACAAGGAGACGCCATGGAGGAATATGCACGTCTCATGGGGATCAAAGTGGAGAACGATGACCCGAACGTGAATGCCTTCGCCACGAACGATATGGCCAAGATCCAGGCCAACGCAGCATACTTTGAGAACCTCATTAGTCGCGATCGCAACGACGGCATGGATGATGTCAACAATGTAACGTCCATGACGCTCCCCGCGGGTCTCGGCAGTGGCATAAACGGGTTTATGGCTGGACCCATGGCCCCAAACCCGCAAGTGTACAACCCCAACTCGGAGCTGGCGTTCCAGGACGGCGGCCCTCGACTTTACGACCCATCGTCGGGTTTCCCTGGTCAGAGTCCACCCATTCCGTTCCACAAGAGTCCGCAGGGGGTGCGACCTGGCTTGATGCCACAGGACATGGTAGGCTCGCAGACGTTGCCACCCGAGTTCATCTCGGCTATGATTAAGAACAATCCAAGCCACAACTTTGACAACTTGAGTGAGGATGAGAAACAGGCGCTTATCAAAGAGGAAAAGAGTCGCGAGCGCAACCGCGATCACTCGCGCAAGTCGCGGCTGCGCAAAAAAGAATTCGTCGAGTCGCTCAAGCACGAGGTGGGACAGCTGCAAGTTTACCAGCAGATTTGCGAACAGTGTATGGACTGCATCGCGCTGGTGGCAGCTGAAGCCTCGGCCGTCATTTTGTTCTCGAGTGCCGCTTACACGCGCGTGCTGGGTTACCAGAACCACCAGATTGTGCCTGGCCAAACGAGCTTCCTCGATATGGTGCACCCGGTACGTTTTTCCTGCTAAATTGCTGGTTTTTATATTGTTGCTAATGTAATTTTGTTGTGGTAATTGTGTTTCGTAGGACAATGTGCAAGAAGTCCGTGCAGTATTCACGAGGCTCAACACGCTGGGCGAAACCCATAGATGTACGTGTTTCTTTGCTGAAATAATTAGTTGTAGATTGGTACTGATTTATGCTGTTCTTTTGCACTGATTACAGTTAAATTCCGAATAAAGGCAACAGACGGCGAGTACTTCAACGCTGAGACGACGGCGCGTATGGCGGAGAAGGGCGTCGTGTGCTCGACCCGCGTGGATCGCGACCTTTAAGAGTGAACTTGATGCAGCAGACCGACGACAGCAAACTAAGAAAATCACCGAGAGGACAGGACGCCCTCGCCCGACGACCTGGAATGGTGGCAGACGGACAGGCTCTGCAACGCATCGACCGAGAAAATAGCCGAGCTGACAGTCAGGCCGTGGGGGTAGAGGCAGCAACCTATCTTTCTTTACATTTTTGTTGGTTGACAGTGCGGTGGGGAGATGTCAATGGGGCTGAGAAGCGAGAGGAACTAGCGAGAGAAGATACATGAAAACTACTCGGCAGGAGGACAGAGCAGGCAGTGAATGTTAATATACCGCGTTTGATGGCTGGCGAAGTGAAAGCTGTGGCAATATTGGAGACGGGCGGTGACTTATGAAGCCTTTTCATCGAGCTTTCTTTGACAGTACGATTGTACGATCTCATTCCTATGACAATACTTGCGCATACTTACAGCAACATCGTAAGTATCTGGGATGAGTTGTAAGCTCAATACCATTATTCCAGCTCATGACATATCACATTGAGCTTCACGTGGCACTTGATTCACCATTATGAAAATGGTGTTCAGCGATGCCATCAGACAAGACCCAAAAGCTGGACGCAATATTTTCAGCCATGAGCGATGCATCCTCACGAACGGCCTAATTACTTTAATCAGACAAGACCCAAAAGCTGGACGCAATATTTTCAGCCATGAGCGATGCATCCTCACGAACGAGAGCTAGCCTAATTACTTTCCATGTGTATCAGCAGCTCTAAAGTACCGGTAGTGAGCTCAAAAGTATTCTCACAAAAACGACTTGTACTACTGTAGATATAGAGGCACTCACCGTTCATTTTAATGCTTAAAACTGGAAAACTGTCACTTCAACCGATACTGCACGCATTTTTTTCGCGATATTCCAACTCCTACGCAAGCCAACACTTCGACTATGAGTTTAACCATCCCGACCAAGATGCTGCCTAACGGTGCACAGAACCCTGTTATCGGCTTCGGTGCTTACCTGGAGAGCCACATCTCCGCGTACAGTATCGTGCTTTCGGCGCTGAAGCAGGGCTAACGTTACCGCCACATTGACACCGCCCAGTTGTACCGCAACGAAGCTGCTGTCGGTCGTACAGTGTGAGACTCGGGTATTCCTCGACAAGAGGTTTTCGTCATCAGCAAGCTCTTCCTCACGGACTGAAGGCGCTGCCCAGCATCAGGAAGAGTAACGAGCAGATTGGTCTCGGATACATTGACTTGTTCTTGCTACATGCTCCTGGAGACGCCTCGACTCGAGCGAAGACTTGGCGGGCTTTGGAAGAGCTTCAGGAACAGGGTATTCTGAAGGATATTGACGTGTCCAACTTCAGTGGAGCGCACATTGAGAAGCTGATGAAGACGGCCAAGGTGAAGCCGGCAGTGAACCAGATCGAGCTGCACCCGTGGCTCACATGTCCGGAGACGGTTCAGTACTGCAACGAGCACGACATCCTCGTAGAAGCATTCTCACCACTGGTAAAGGCGCTCAAGATGAAGGACCCAACGCTCAATGAGGTCGCTAATGAGGTAGGCGCCTTGCTCGTAGCCTCAGCCTGGCGAATGTATCATTCCGCTATCGAAATCCATCCACACGCAGCTCCAGAAGGACAATCTTGAGGCGATTAATGTCAAGCTGTCTACAGAGCAAGTCGCGAGGCTCGCAGCGCTAGACAAGTACCTTGGCACGGACTGGGATCCGCGACGAAGAAGTGAAAGGCGCTTTGTTAAGTTAAAAGGCATTTCAATTCATGTGGTTAACACAATCCAATTTCTTTCGCAGCCACCGGTATCGTTCTACGATTGGACAAAACCGGAGGTGATGGGAGAGCAACTCATGTACATCACACAACTTCTGAAACCTCATATCATCTAAGATAACAGGTCTTTCTGAAACTACATCCACTCCTTCATCCCACTAACACCGGAGGTGATGGGAGAGCAACTCATGTACATCACACAACTTCTGAAACCTCATATCATCTAATATAACAGGTCTTTCTGAAACTACATCCACTCCTTCATCCCACTAATTCCACACACTGCACACCTCTCCACTACTTTATTCTAATACACAAATTTCCCTCTTAACCCTTATGATTCGTCTTCGAGGTATAAAAGTCTGTCTCTTTTCAGCTAGTCAGCATCATTTTGCCAGCGGACGAGCAGCCCACCAAGCCTCTTGCCATCGCGGTACTTCCCCTCTCTTACCATGATCAAGGTCAAGTGGGACTCCACGCACCGCCCGATGAATCCGCCGCCACCTCCACCCTCCACTGAGCGCCCCACTCTCACCGCCTTAATGGACGGCATCGTCATCACCAACTCGTCTAGCAGCGTCAGCAGCAATGCATCCACTCGACGGGCTCCCATACCTAAGAAATGGGACATGGGAACCATTTCAGAAGACACAATGCCCGCTGCCTTCACCGCAGCGTCAGCGGGATGGGCCAACGACAAGTTCGAGCTCACAGAGACGGGCGAAGTACGCAGCAAGAGCTCCAAACAGCGCATCTCCAAACAGGAGATTCGTGAACACGGAGAAGACGTTCTACGTGGCCTTATCGACCACGTTCACACCCGTATGTTACAAGAACTTCTTTTTCTGGAACAAGCTATACCACCACTCGAGTTCGAGCGCAGTTCAGTGGCTTCAGGCTTCGATCCTGGCGCTAGTACCAGCAGTTCGGTACGCTCCAGCTCCTCCAGTATTTGCTCCACTACGGACGGCTTCCGAATGATGATGGATACGGACGAGCCGCGCTGCATCTTCCACACTAGCAAGAACTTCAGTGTAGCCGAGAAGCTGCTTGTTTACGTGTGTTCGTTCCGTGGCTTAAGTTGCGGTATCTGGAGTCGCAGTGTGTTGCTGAAAGATGGCGTAAATGTAGGCTCTATGTTGCCGTATTTCCAGAAAGCCATTGCTGCTGGTTATGGTGTGCTCGTCATGAACCCAAACATGAACACGCAACTGATGGTAACAGCGGACGGGACGGTGGAGAAAATGCCCATTCGAGGCTCCAGCAACGCTGAGGAACACTGCGATCATGTGTGGCGCAACTACATTTTCCCCTCAGCTGCACACAAAGTGCATTTTATTGCTTACGGGTATGGTGGAGTGTTGGTCACGCAGCTAATTGCCAAGTACCGGTACGAGCTCAAGAGTCGATTGGGTAATGTGGCGTTTGTTGAGAGCTCGCACAAGATCGACCCGGCCTGGAACTCTGGATTTAAACGGTTCTTCTCTCAGCATAGTATCTCGTGGTCAAGGTCAGACTTCCCACTTAATACGGAACTTAGTCGGGACGCTACAGCATTCGCATCTAGTGGCGCACCGAGCGGCACAGGGACAATGACAAGCAATGACGACACCTTCTCCGCCCCAGCATCGTCACCGTCTTCCCGTTCACCGAAGAGTCCAAGTGCTGCTCAATTGACGGGTTTTGGCTGCATTTGTTTGTCTGCAGGTCCGTGCGAGGGCCCTAATGAGAGCCCTGCGTACACTACCAAGGCCGTGCTAGACACAGTTTTTGCATTCCTGGCATCGCCCACACCGTACGAGTTCCAGCGTCGGGCTGCGCGTGAATTGCGCCTGAATACGCTCTTAGAGGAGCAGCAACAAACCCGAAGTAAGGCTCATGTCGAGAAGGGAAAACTTCCGCGGGATCAGAGCACGCGTCCGCGTAAACCATCAGTGTATGATACTGTGCTGGGGGGAGCTGCTGGAGGCGCGTCACGTGAATTGAAGCCGCGCGAATATGACTCGCTAACTATTGACGACTTTGACCTCCTGAGAGTGGTGGGTCGTGGTGCCTTTGGTAAGGTGATGCTGGTCCGGCGGAAGGTGCCACAGCAGCAGAAAGGGGCTCGATTACTGAGTCCACGCACCATGATGGCTATGGGGATGACCCCGCAACAAATTGCTGGAGCTACAGGTGGCGAAAGCGGTAAGGTGTACGCTATGAAGGTGATCAAGAAGGCTGCAGTGTTTGCTAAGAACCAGGTTGAACACACGAAGACGGAGAGGCGTATCTTGCAAGGTGTGGATCATCCGTTCATGGTGAAGCTGCGTTACGCTTTCCAGAATGACGCCAAGCTGTATTTCGTGATGGACTTTTACAACGGCGGGACGCTGCACTTCCACCTGCGGCGGGCAATGCACTTTGACGAAGTGCGTACTCGGTTCTACGCCGCACAATTAGTTCTGGCCATTTCACACCTGCACACGTACAACATCGTGTACCGAGATCTCAAGCCGGAGAATATTCTGCTGGACGACAAAGGATTCATCGCACTCACGGATTTCGGTTTATCCCACGACCACGTCGACAGCAAGGATGGCATGCAAACTTTCTGTGGTACGCCGGAGTATATCGCACCTGAGCTGATCCGTCGAGTGCCGTACGGTAAAGCTGTGGACTACTGGTCGATGGGCGTCCTCATCTTTGAAATGTTAGCGGGTTACACGCCGTTCTACCACGCAAACCGCAAGCGCAACTTCCAGAACATCGTCAAGCTTCCACTTCGGTTCCCTTCGGAGTTCTCCGACGACGCTCGCTCGTTGTTACGTGGTTTAATCTGTCGTAACCCAGCTAAACGTCTCGGATCTGGTCCATGCGGCGCCCAAGAGATCATGGATCATCCGTTCTTCAGCGACGTGGACTGGGAAAAGCTTTACAAGCGTGACGTCCCAGTTCCTTTCAAGCCCGTTGTGAAATCGGACGGAGAAGTGAACAACGTACCTGAATTCTTTAAACGACAGGAGGTTGTGGACTCGGTGGTCTCTGATGCCCCCATCGGCAAAAGTCACGTCTTCCAGGGTTTCTCGTACACAGACCCGTACAATCTGTAAGATCAGATGGGAGATGCAGTTTTAGTGAATGGCCAAGGCCACATTTGATGTGCCGAGTAGTAGAACAGGGAGAGACAAGAAAGACTAAACCGTCGAGTAAGATATCTAGCAAACGTGCTAGATCAAGTGTACAAATCCAAACCCTCATGCTACTTGTATCTGTTGTTTCAACTACTACGTAGTAACTCTGAAGCTGGGCATGTACTTCCTACTGTGTTATCCTTTTCGGAGTTGTTTCTTTATTGTAGTCAATGAATATTCATCTTCAGATTACGTGGTAACTCTGTCAGTATTACTATTATAACATGTTTAGTAGTACTTGATGCTGCGGTCATTTAGAGGCTGCATGGGGCGGTTGTCCGAGGCATCGTTGGTGGACGGAAGCTCTCCGTACAGCTTTTTCAGTTTGTTAAGCTCATCGTACGAAATTGCAATGGGGTTGCTGAGTACCCACCAATCGACGACTTCACTGCATGGAGGTGTGGTGAGACTTCCGTTGTAGTTGAAGAGGTGGTTCTTGACCACAAGACCATTGAGCATATCAGCATAGTTCATGCCGCTCTCCTGCAGGTCAAACGTCTCATTGCCACTTTCCAAGTCCTTCCACAAGTTCTTAATGAATGAATCCTCCACCACATCCTTCTGAGCATCGAGGAAGACGCCCGTCACCAGAATCTTGCCGCTTCCGCTTGAGTCTTTGTGGACAAAGTGAATTTCGGCATCATAGTGATAGTTGTCAAGCGCATGCTCCGATGTCGCGTGCATGTGGAACTGTGCCAGTCCATACTCGAGATTATTTGACTGGACCGTGATAGTTGTCAAGCGCATGCTCCGATGTCGCGTGCATGTGGAACTGTGCCAGTCCATACTCGCGTCCGTCGAAATTAATTGACTGGACTGTGCAGTCTGCATCCAAACAAGGTTTAAAAAGCTAAACTAAAACGGAACAACGTGTACTTTACACTCACGTTCGTCTCCGTGGATCTCCCACTTGTACAGATCCTCAAGCTTTTTAAGTGTAAACTTCCCGCAATTGCCGCCAAACTTGAGAGGTGCGTGCGCCACCCCCCAGTCATTGTGGTTCAGCTTCCGCATCGGGATGTTGATCGGGGACTGGTGCGTTCCACCACATCCAGGGTATGAGTCCTTCCAGTCCGTGGGTCCAAGCTCCTCTTCCGTCGTCTCTTTGTACCCCCACTGAGTCGTTCCAGCTTGAATTACAGCCAATGTCCCCGCAGCCGCCAGCAGAACACGCGACATCGGACCGATCATCTGAAGCACTTTTTTAAGTGAGATATCCTACCTACTAAGCCTTGAATTCGAAAATGCCCAGTAAATCCCTCAGCACACAAACGGTTTGAGAGATATCAAGCCCAAATCGCTATCCATTCGCCAATTGAGCCCACAATTGCCGTAGAGCGTTGGGGGGTCTCCAAGTGCTGTCTGTTCAGCTAAGATCATCCTTACCGTAACGACGTAAGGACCTTACGTCGTTTCGCACTTGAAGAGGCAAAATGATACATAGTGTGCACCACACTACTTGGTTTAGGTATGTGTACGACACACTACATCTCATTCCAAAATGAGCAGCCCTCCAGGAATGATGGCGGGTGGTCCCCGACGCGGTGTCAACGTGGGCGGCGGCAGCTCCACGGGACGGGCAATGTTCGCTGTGTGCGGAGGACTAGCGGGTGCCTATTATGGTTTCTATTTGCAGAGCAAGTATATGGAAGAAAGTCGCGTACGTATTTATGAGTATTCGTATTTGTGGTTTTTGTGTATTCCAGTTATTTATGGTAAATATGGCAGGTCGCTGCACTGGTGGAAACAGAGGCCCGAAAGCGGCTGGAAGCTGAAAAATCCGCCCTGAAGTAACACGAAGAAAAATCTAGGGATTGTTTTTTGGGATAAATATTGTTTTATCGTTTTTTTGTGTGTTTTAACTTATGGTAGGAAGTGCAACTTCTCGCACAGCGGAGACTAGCAGCAGCATTTGTTTCTGCTGTTGCACCAAAATCTCGACTAGTTTCCGCTCCATGGCACGCATTTCTTGCTCTTTTTCCTCTCTTCGAGCTCGAAGAGACGCCAAAGTTTGGTCCACTGTGCGAATTTCGTTCTTCTTCTTCTCGATCCGTTCCAAAAGAGCTTCAAACTCCTCGTTCAGTCGGCGTTTCTTGGCCACCACTGCCATATTGAGAGATCCATTGCTATTGGGCTGTAACATGAGGTCTCGCAGTGAAATTTCAATATTTTGCGCTTCATTCTGGAGATTTTCAATATCCTTTTCTAACGTCATTTTCATCTCGTCCACTTCTTCCAATTGTTTCGAAACGATGGAGATTTCGTTGGATAAAACGGAACTGGCACTACGGTGAGCCACCAGTTCGTCCCGTTTGTAATTCGTGAGTGTCTGAGTCATTTCACTGTGTTTTGTCTGGATTTGAGTCCAAATTTCTTGAATTCGGGTCACGAGGTCTCCCCACCGAGTTTGTTCGTTAACCAACTCAGTATTAAGTCGATTACATGTGGATTCCATCTCAATTCGGGATATTTCATGTGCTTCCTCTTCTTCAGTAATTTTCCTCTGTGCTCGCATAACCAAGTGAAGAATATGGAAAGCTGCTTGTTTCTGCTGCTTTTTGAAACTTTCTTGTGCGTCAAACTGAGCGTCTTCTGTTTCTTCAAGTGCAGAGCGAAGTGTCAGCAATTCAGTCTCTAACTTTTCTTTTTGCCGCTTCAGCTCGTCCATAGCACGTTCAACTTGTTCGATGCAAACTGAGCGTCTTCTGTTTCTTCAAGTGCAGAGCGAAGTGTCAGCAATTCAGTCTCTAACTTCTCTTTTTGCCGCTTCAGCTCGTCCATAGCACGTTCAACTTGTTCGATAAGTTTCTCCGAGTCTTCTTGGACTTGAGCAATAGCGTCTTCTTGTTCTCCAAGTAGTCGAGCTTCCTGATCGCTCAGTTGAATGTTCAGCTGCTTTGAAAACGTTTCTTCAAGCTGTTTGGTTAATTTTCGCTTCTCATTTGCCAGATCTTCTCGTAATACTTCGAGTTCTTGTTGGTTCGCAGTAGCATTATCTGCTGCAAGTTGTTCCAGTTTCAACGCCCATGAAGTTTCAAATTTGGAGCATTTTTCTTCATGATCTTGCTGCAGTTGTAACAGTGCGGCTTCCTTTTCAACAAAAGCAGCAACCAAACGCTCTTTTTCCTCCACCAATTTCCTTTCAAAGTGACTTTTCTGCTCCTCAAATTGCTGTGTCCACTTGGCATTTAATTCTTGCTCGATCACTTGAGCACTAGCGTCATAATGTTCCTGAGCACGCTCTTGTTCACGAGTTGTGATGTCGTCTGTGAGTTCCTCAAGCGCTTTTGCGTGTTGTTCTTCTAATTGCGTTTTCAACTGTGAAAATTGTGCTTGGAATCGCATCTCGTGACGTTCTTCTGCTGCTTTAATCGCAGCAATCGCTTCCTGCTGAACCTTATCAAGCTCTTCACGTTGCCGTTCCTTGATCTGAAACGCTGCTTGTTGCCACTCCTTCTCTCGATCTTGTTGCCCTTCATTGTACCTCATTTTTTTCTCCACTTCTTGACGTTCTTGGAGCTCCTTCATCGCTCGTTGCCACTTTGAAGTACACTGTACTACTGCAGACCCCTTTCGTTCATTCATTTCTTGCTGAAGTACTGACAATTGAGCATTTGCTTTCATCTCGACCTCAATGACTGCGTCTTGAATTGCTTTCTCTTTACTTTCACGCAGATTTTGCATTTCACTTCGCCACTGATGAGTTACATTAGTTATGGCTTCTTCCATCTCTTGTTGATGTTTTTGAGTCATAGCAGCCACTTCAGAAGAGTACTTTGCATTTCACTTCGCCACTGATGAGTTACATTAGTTATGGCTTCTTCCATCTCTTGTTGATGCTTTTGAGCCATAGTAGCCACTTCAGAAGAGTAAAAAGCGGAATATCTCTGGCTTTGTTCTTCCGAAATCATAGCCAACAGAGTGTTAAACTCAGCAGAACGCACACTGGTATCAGCATCATTGAGACTTTTCATCGCAGCTAACTCACGAGCGTGATCTATCATCAATTTGCTGACTTCTAAGCGTAAGTCTTCCGAAATCATAGCCAACAGAGTGTTAAACTCAGCAGAACGCACACTGGTATCAGCATCATAGAGACTTTTCATCGCAGCTAACTCACGAGCGTGATCTATCACCAAATTACTGACTTCTAAGCTTAAATGTTCCTCAAATTGAACCTGTTGAGCATCAATTTCAGCTTCAAGTGTTGATTTTTGACTATTCCAATAATGTTGTTTGTCCTCCAAATCGGTTTTTAAAACTGTAAGTTTGTCCTCAAAATTAGACGTCAGTGCATCACATTTCTTGGTTATTTCAGCTAAATCCACGACAAGCAGTGAATTATCCTGTTCCAGTTGATTATTTTGTTCTTGAAGTCCTTGAATTGTTGTACTTGTGTTGTCTTCAACTGACTTTGAGATTAAGTCAAATTTGTCCTTTAATTGCTGCATTTGACTCGAGTGAATTGCTGCAAGATCTTCCTCAAGTTGAGATTTCTCTTGCTGGTAAAATTCATTCAGCTCGTCTCGATCTTTATCATGTTGTTCTTTCATTTGTTTAATCGCCTCAAGACGTTCATCATGAAGAGTTTGTGTCATTTCGTCACATTTCATCATATAATCATCATGCAACCGCTCTTCCAGTCTTTCCAGCTCTTCAGTGCGTTGTTTTTCATGATTCAGTTGTAAACGCAAGAGATTCGTATACAATTTCATCTTTGTAAACGCACGAAGTTGCGATCGCAACCGCCAAATTTCAGCTTTTTCACTTAACACCATTGTAAATATTGCAATAGCTTTCTCTTTCTTAGCTCGCAGCATTTGTATCTCGAGTTTTTCTTCCAAAACGAGCATTTCACCTTGAGTTGCTGCTAATTTGCTCATGTACTCGGTATTTTCCACTTCTAACCGCTTAATCTGGGTGCTTTTCTCCTCTTCCATCGCTTTTAGTGAGTTTTTCACTGCTAACAGGGATCTCGACATCCTCTCACTAGCATTTTTCGCGTACGTTTGCTCTTTAATAGTGTCTTCTTTCGCTGTTAATAGCTGCGCTCGCATCTCATTCACTTCGATCCTAGCCTTGTCGATCTCATCGCGTTCAATTAACGACTGTTCTCGAGCTTCCGCGAATTTGTTTTGCACTTCTTTCAGCTGTCGAGAGAGCAGGAGTTTCCCTCCTTCTAGACACTCAATCGTTCCTCCAAGTTGCTGTTCTTGGTGTCGCTTTTCAGTCATCAAATCACTAATTTTCTGCTCACTAGCACGTAAAGCGTCCTCCATGACGTCTTTCAGCTCCTGAATCTCATACTGAAGATCAGTGACTTGTTTTTGACTTTTCTCCTTCATCTCCTGCTGATCTTCCAGCTGACTCTTTAAGTACTGACGTTCATTATCCAGTCGACGTAGTAAAGCTTCCATTTGAACTCGTTTCGTCTCTTCACTAGCGTTCATAACACTCATCGACCCAATCTGAGCATTATCTTGCTTGCGTTCTTCTTGAAAAGCTTCCACTTGTCCTTCCGCTTCCACTAATTGACGTGTCAATCGAACATTTTCTTCCACCATCTTCTCCATCGCAAGTTTTGCATTTGCTTCTCTACTTTTCCACATTGTCAGTTCCTGGACCAGATCCGTCACATTTGCTTGTAAAGTGACGACTTTTGCTTGCATCCCAGCTTGTTGCGTACTAAGAAGCTCTTTTTCTTGGGAAAAAGCACTCTCAATCCGTTCGAATTGTTTCTTAAAAGCTTCTTCTTGCTCATTTAATGCTTGTCTCTTGTCAATCTTCATTTGTTCCATAGTATTGGTAATCTGAGCGAGATGACTGCCAAGTTCCTCTTTACACTTCATTTCTGACGCTAGTTGAGCCTTCAGATACTCAATTTTGTTGCTCAGATGCTTCTCCATAGCCTCGACATCCTGTTTTGTCATTGAAGAGGACGTCAAGTTCGCATTTCCTACAGAAGATTGAGTTTGATTGCGTTGCTGCAACTTTAAAGCTGTGACTTGACGTTCCAATCGCTGATTCTTGTCTTCCAGAATGACAATTTTGTTCTTAATCAAGTCTTCTAATGCAATTTTTGAAGTTTTCGCTTGAGAAGTAGCGACTTGTGCTTGGCTTTGAAGACTCAACATTTGCATCTGTAAGTTCTCCACTTGCTCTTTCACTGTGTGTTCGCTTAGACGCAGCGTCTCGATATCAAGTTGGTACTTTTCATGCAGTTTTTTAAGCTCAACCTGATGACTTTGAGTTACTATTTTCTTAGCTTGTTCTTTGTCTCGATTAGCTTGATCCACTTGGAGATTGAGCGAGTCAATCGTCTCAATAAGTCGAGAGATTTCATCTGCAGAGCTTTTCTCACTAGAACTTTGTTTGACTTTACTTTGTTTCGAGTGGAAATTGTATTCCAGTTCCAAAAGTTGTTTACGAGCTTGATCATCTTTTTCTCGAAGGATTGCGGTACATTGAGCTCGTGTTTGTAAAATTTCCTGCTCAAGTCTGCTTTTCCGAGCTTCCACACTTGATAATTTCTGGTTGGATTGTGATAATTCAGTTTCCAAAATATTCACTCGATTTGCTAACTGTGAATTTTCACTCGATTGGTTACAACGTCCATCGGTTGGTAGATAATTCTGGATCATTTTCTTCTTAAATTTCTGTTCTGAAGGAAGTTGCAGCGAAGGTAAAACCGATCTCTCTCTCGAACTATTGGATCCAGTAGTAGGCCGCTCTAGACTTTCATCATGCTCAGGACCATTTTCAGTCTGTTTTCTACTGGAATTAGCGTCTTCTTCTGCTTTCTGATCAATAGCTGCCGACTGCTTTGCGAGTTCTTCTAGAAACAATCTATCAAAAGAATCACTTGAATCGTCTACAGCACTATCAAACACTTGATTTCCAGTCTCAATTTCGACGTTTGGAGTAAGTTTTTCTTGGGTTTGAAAGCCTTTTTCACGAAGTTTGTTGATTTCGGAGTAAATTCGATGGCAGTTTGCACATACAAACACTTGTTTGTAAAACTGCGTAGGATTCGATCGACCAAGCTCCATGCGGAACACATTATCGGCTTCTTGCCAGTTTAAGGCGAAATTTGTGTTATCCATGTCAGAAACCGAATTTTTAACAAAATTTATTTCCGCGTGAGCTAGAAGGAGATTGTTGTTCCCCATTTTGAATCGCTGTCCCAAATCTTCTGATATAATGTCATCGAGATCGTTAAAGTCAAACTTGTTGCTGTCGCTTTGGTTCTTCAGTCTTGAAAGACCAGGTAGCGATGCTAAGGAATTCTGGCAAAATTCACCACGACATTTCGCTACAATTGTGTCAATTTTCACAGTTCCAGACTGAAGATTGGGAAGTGACGATTTTTTCGTTAGCTTTCCGTTTCTTTGGAGCTCAACATGTCCAATTTGCGTCAACCAAAGTGTTTGGCTCCCGTCAACTACAAATTCCAGAGTAGCTGCAGAAACGAGTAATTCTCCTGTTTTTGACAGGAAATTCACCACTGAACTTGCTGCAATTTCCACTTCTTTGTAAAAAGTTGTTGGCATTGGGCTAGTGACTTGATCTGTGGGTTTGAAGCTGTAATTGTTCAAATACCCTGTCTGAAGTTCAATTTTGATGTCCGGTACAGCAGTTTCTCCATCTTGTGAGATTTCAATCTCTACTTTAAAATGACTTTCTCCACCACTCGAAGGAATAAAAGCTTGAAAGCCTTCAATTTTCTTTCTCGAAGCAGATCCACCGCGTTTTCCGGAATCAAAACCTTGCAGAATTTCCTCAAATTCCTCCCTCGCAACCAATTTTCGTGTTCCATCCCGAAAATTGACGACAGCCACCCACTCGCTCGTTTGACCTGCTAACTGTAAGAATCGTTCACGTATTTTGTTTATTGGCAAAGATCCATCCTTGGACATGCGTTTTCGTGAAATTGTACCGCTTTTCCCGGTAAACAACCACAACCACGAATTATTGCATCCCTTTTCAGCGTCACGAGACAGAATAATGGTATCCGTCATCTGAATGGTGCATTTTTTACTCTCATTCCAAAGCGCAGCATGAGCCCATTCCCATCCGTGGATTAAACGCTCAGAAGGAGATACAGAAACCTGTAAGCTCGACTGTTTCCGTCGCTTGGTCATCGTTCAAGTCTATCGCCTTCTCCACATTTGGGTGAGCGGTGGTTACATTTTGTATGAGGGAAGGTCATTTTCCAACGTAAATAAGTATGTAGTAAGACTGGAAATACTACAAATTTGATAGCTAGAATTTAAAAAAGCACGTGATAAAACTCAAGATAATTGTGAAAGGCACGACGAATTGTGTGTTAACTTTTGCAACTCACGACAGTGAGATTGTATTTTTCTATGACAATCACTCTTGAAAGGGCAAGAAGTAGACAATCACTCTGTTTCCCAAAACGGAAACTCATTGCAGTTTTTCAGTAAATTTAGCAGTTCTAAGAGGCTCTTCCGCTCAGTTAAGAGCCTGCAACGGGTAGACGCTACTCCTTCGTATGCGTTAGAGCCAGGGACTTCACTAACTTGTTCCGATCATGAGCGACGCTGTCGAGATTGTAGCCACTTTGGACGATGAGCGAAAAGTCAACGCGTTCCGAGATCGTCTTCGAGATGGAAATGTACGCGCTCGTTTGCATGGAGTTCGTTGGGAGCCGACAAGTGGAGATTTGAAACTGTTGGAAGACAAAGTGACGCTCATGTGGCAGCCGAAAGCTTTTCCACTGCAGAGTTTGCTACCTCCTTCACTTCTTGCCAAATTAACGATAGAAAGTGTGAGTGTCGTGCTTACAGACGTAAAATCAGTGAGAACGGGACGCCAGACGACAAATTTCGTGCGCACAATCAAGTATTTAACGCCGGACGAGCTCCCTGGAAGTGACGATCGGTGTTTATCACTGTGTTTTCCAGCAACAACAGCTTCAACACAGTCTCCTCCAGAATCACCATTAGCATCCGCTCCACTAGTTGAAACTACAGATTTTCAAGTTGAAACGTTTGATATCGAGTTTGAAGATGAGCAGATTCGGGATATTGCGCGTGTTTTCTTCCGACAACAAGCAGGTATCGAGTCTGAAGAACTTGAGACTTTGCATCATATTCAGCTACCAAGCGGACTACCAACTCGCTGTTACCAGGTAGTTTCTCATCCTTCTTTCCAACTAGCAGTGCTAATAGCAGTCATAAGCAGTATGACATCCGTGGGGTGGCGCTCGTTTCGTTCCATTTCAAAAGCGAAAGATGAGGACGATATCGAGGAAATCGCGCGGTTTGGAATGTCCATTCTGGAGTATTTTTTGCTGGTATTTCTTACTATGGAACAGATTGGCAAAGGAATTGGATTGGAAGGACTTTTGCCTTTAATACGTAGTAAATGGGACGCTTTCGATCTCTGTGCCGTGATGATCAGTTGGCTGGCGGTGCTACCAGTTTCATCTTTAGCAGGATTTAACTTACTCTCCCTTCGAGTTTTCCGAGGTATGCGGATATTCAAACGTTGGAAAAGTTTTCAGGAAACAATGGAGACGTTCCTTGTGTCTCTACCTATGGCTGGTAACGCAGTGCTCTGCTATTGCTACTACCTTTTCCTGTTTGCAATTCTGGGAATGTATCTCTTCAATGATTCCTTGTCCCATCGCTGCGCTATTCAAGCAGATTCCGATACTTTTATTGCTCCGATGGCTATGGGTGAAACCAAGACGTTTGTGTCCGAGACACCAATTCATTTCTGCCGGATTGATGACAAAATGTCAGGTTGTAAATCCAACATGGAATGTGTAGCCATGTCTCCACCTGATCGAGGGTATACCGGTTTCCACTCGTTTCAAGCTTCGTTTCTCACGGTTTTCCTCATTACGCTTCGATCAGGATTTGGACCTTCATTAGACGGAGCTCAGCAAGCTTCTTCTTACTTTTCCATCATCTATTTCATCGGTTTAATGGTTTTTGTTAGCTACATGATCTTATCATTATTTGTAGGAATCGTACGTGGTAGCTACATCACCGTCTCAATTGTTCAATCAGCAAAAGTCGCTGAACAAGAGAAATTGATGGAAAAATACCTAAAAAAGTCGCGAATTCAGTTCCCAAGAGGAACTGAAGCGTTCCCAGACGTGATGCAAGTTATTGATGCCAAATGGCAAATCTACAGAGCTCGAATTAAGGAATTTTTGCTACGTTCGCCTCTTTTTACAAGATCGGATGGTACGTTTCTAAGCTGGTGCAGACTAAGACAAGAGCGTATTTTCTTCTTACTGGAGCCTGGAAGTTCAATTATGGACAGAATTTCGTTCATAGCTGAGTCATTAGCTTTTGAACATTTTATGAACCTTGTTGTATTTTTCAACTCGGTGTTATTCGCGCTAGAATATCACGGAATGAGTGATACTTACGCTGCTCGACTATACATGATCGAGAACTTCCTTATGCTTGTTTACGGGACAGAATTCATCATTATTGCAGCTGCAGCAGGAGGGTTAATTGTGTACTTGCAAAACCCATGGAACCGACTTGACTTTGTCCTCCTCGTTATGGCTTGTGTCGAGTTCTTACTATTGACTTGTTCAGTTCTTCTCTACACTGACAGCTACGCCCGAGGGATATTTGTACTGCGATTATTCCGTCTCGTGCGGCCATTCCGTGTCGTACGTCAAAATAACAAACTTTTGCTCGTTCTGGATGCAATTCTAGCCAGTCAGTTCTTCTCTACACTGACAGCTACGCCCGAGGGATATTTGTACTGCGATTATTCCGTCTCGTACGGCCATTCCGTGTCGTACGTCAAAATAACAAACTTTTGCTCGTTCTGGATGCAATTCTGGCCAGCGTCCCGGCATTTCTAAGTTCCATCGCTTTCCACATCCTTCTTAACAGCGTGTTCGCTGTTGTCGGCATGAATTTGTTTGGAGGCAACTTCCCACTTACAATGCAGTCCCATTTCAACACTTTCAGTGATAGTATGCTCACTTTGTTCAAGTTTTCCAATGGCGGAAGTGTGTGGCCCATTTTCCACGCTTCTCTTCAGGCCAGCACCTTCGGAGTCGCATTACTGTATTATCTTACGTACACGGTATTGTGTCGATTTCTGGCGTTAAATTTCATGTTAGTGGTACTATTGCGAAATTTCGCCATGAAAGGTGACGAACGCAGGAAAACACTAAGTGAACTTTTCCAAAATCGCATGTTCGCTATGCAGAGGATTCATCTCTTTGATATGTATACTTTTGTAGAGGAATTCAGTAATTTGTACCAAGGAGACGTCATGAACGTGAGTTTACCTGGAAGTGCAATGAAACGAGCGCAGCGTGCTCTTTCAGCGTCCGAAGCGTTCAAAACGAGGTTATTTAACGTTTTACCAACGTCCGATTTCTTAAAATTAAAGGGTTATTATGGTACAACACGAACTCAACAAGACCGTAAGTATATTCCACTAGAAGGGACGATATTAGCTCAAGGAAAGCAGAAGAATCAATCAGCTGTAACACCTATGGATGAGAGTGCTACAATACCAGCAACTGCTACTGTTCTTCCTGCTTCAAGCTCTGAGAATCCGATTGAAACCAATGTTCCTGATGAATGGACTGGATGGACTTCTACGGGTGGTACAACAGGTTATGTGAGGCAATTCTTTGATGGACATTGGCTCATGGCTGACGTTTCGTTGTTTCTATTCCCACCTCAATCGTGGGTACGACTTAAAGCTCGGCGTCTTGAAAAGGAGACGGAAAAATACATTTTCGCAGCAATTGTGATCCGTACCATCATGTTGACACTCCAGTCTCCGTTGTATTCGTCTTTGATCCAGGAACTCACGACGTTAAGTGACGTAGTGTACGCTTTTGTGCTTTTCTTCGAGTTTGCATTGAAAGTCATTTCGCGTGGATTTATTTTCACACCCAAAAGTTATCTCTCAGATACATGGAATCAGATGAATATGGTAGTCTTGATGGCATGTTCTTTACTATTATTACTACCACATTCGACAATGATCTCACTCTTTCGTTTGGGTCGTGCTTTTGGTCCAATCCGTGTATTTTACCGCGTACGAACGTTCCGAGTGATCACTGAAGCTCTTAAACAGTCTGCACGTCCCATTTTCTACTGTGTCGTGCTCTCAATTTTTCTTTTTTACTCATTTGCCACACTAGGAATGCAGATTTTCGGTGGTCGATTTGCGTATTGCAATGATCCATCCGTCGAGTCTTCGGACAAATGTGTTGGCGTTTTCTGGAACAGTGCAACAGGCATTTTAACTCCACGAGTATGGGGAAATCTCTCAGGTTTGCACTTTGACAATATTACAGGTGCCATGTCGTCAATCTTGTTCCTAATTTCAATGAAAGGATGGCTTCCTGTTGTGAATATCGCAATGGATTTTGTAGAAGATGAGGATGCCAATAGTGAACATCAAGCATCCGCTATCGCTTCCACGTATTTCGCTGGGTTTTTCGTCGCATTTCTGTTTTTCACGCGATTTTATCTCCTCAAAGTGTTTGCAGGCATTCTTATGAATAATTTTCGATGTTACAATGGAACTTTACTGTTAACAAATCTACAACTCATTTGGTTGAGAAAAAAGCAGGCAATTGTAGCGATGAAGCCAAAGTATCCACTGCCTACCAGTCGATTCATGCAAATTGCACAAGTTTACATGCAAAAGCGTTCCTTTCGAGGATTTATCAGCTCGGTGGTGCTTTTGCACACTTCTCTACTAGCTTGGTACCGATCTCCTGTTCGTCACACGAGTAATGAAGGAGAAGAGAATGTTGCGGCAGGAGTTTGGTGGTTACACTATATTTTCTCGTTAATTTACGCTTTCGACGCTGTACTTCGTGTCGCTGCTGTTGGGTGGAGAGATTTCCTCATGAAAGGCTTCACCTGGAGAACGTTCAATAGCTGTACAGCGTTTATAATGCTCGTGGGACCACTGTTGTCGAACTCTCCCGTTCTTCTCGTCCTGGGAATGACTAGAGCCTTTGATTTCAAGCATTTATCACTGGTTCTGGAGCGATCTCGTGCTCTTCGTACACTATTCCGAACGTTGTTAGCAAGCGTCCAACTTACACTAAAAGTGACTTTGTTACTTGGTTACGTGCTGTTCGTATTCGCGATTGTGGGGGTGCAAGTTTTCTCGCTCACACGTTGGGCGACTGGATTGAATGGGAATTTAAACTTGACGACGTTCCCAATGGCTTACGCGTCGTTTGTGAAATTTGCAGCAGGTGAAGATTGGTACGCTACGTACTTGGCGTCTAGTGTTGAGCCTCCACAGTGTGTACTTTGGGGTCGTTCAATGACTTCCACGAGTTTTGCAAGTGACTGTGGATCTCCTGTGATTAGTGCTCTATTTTACAACATTTTTTACGTCTTGGTCGTGTTAATTCTGCAGAATTTGTATGCTGCGACGATGGTGGATACCTACGTCCTCATGTCAGCTAGAACGAGCGACAACGAGCAGCTTTTGGGGTTCCAAGCTGGTCATTTGCAGCGTTTTCAGACGATTTGGAGTGATTTTGACACCGATGCCTTAGGATTAGTACATCGGAAACACTTGTTGACTTTGTTAACGAAACTCGAACCTCCTTTAGGACTTGGGACACATCAAACTATGGTCGATAGCTTAGTGACGGAAGATACGACCCCCATAGAATGGACCATACTATCCAATGCTGTTCATCAACGTCGACGCGAAACTTTTCATGATGTGGAAGCTCGAATCGCTGAATTAACTTATCGTGTTCGTCTTGGACTTGGTAACTACGATGGGCTGAATGGCAGTGTCAATATGAACGCTAATCCGGACTTGGCTTGTCCGCTTTTCATGATGTGGAAGCTCGAATCGCTGAATTAACTTATCGTGTTCGTCTTGGACTTGGTAATTACGATGGGCTGAATGGCAGTGTCAATATGAACGCTAATCCGGACTTGGCTTGTCCACCCAATATGATTCGATTCACTGACTTGTTACTTGTACTCACGATGCGAGTTTTACCATTGGAAAGTTTAACTGTTCAAGAGAAAGTGGACGAGCTGGCGATGCGAGGATATGCTTTCCGACACCGTAAGGCGATTATTATTCAATCCACTTTCAGAATGTGTCGAGTACGTCGACGAATGATAAACAGGATACGAAAAATCAAACGTGACAATGAAAAAAAACGACAGTCGAATGCTGTAGTGAGTGAAGAACTTGAAGAGAACCCGAACACTATTGAGAGTGAACTACCAAAGCAAAATACTTCCAGTTTAGCGTTGACGATCGCTCTACCAACTCTCGCTTTACCAGTCAATCGATGTGTGTCATCTGAACGATTAAAAGGTCCTGCTTCAGTTGCTCCGATTCGATCAGAGTTGCAACTGGAAGCAAATGGTGGCAGAAATTGGTCCATCTAGACACAAAAATCCTATTTTTAAGCGTTTTGAATAAATTGCTATACTATCCTACTGCATAAAATAAAAAGAGGAGGTGAAATCCTACAAGTTAAAAAAAAATTTACCTTAAATTCGCACTTTTTAACTAGCGACGACGCTTGCCAATCTCTGACGACCACGAGTGAGCATTCTCGAATCCGTTCTTAGCGTTCTGGAAGTCTTCAAACGTCTGCTGGATCTCGTTTTCAGTACTCATGACGAATGGACCGTACTGTACCACGGGTTCTTCTAGTGGTTCACCGGTCATGACAATCACTTCGAGCTTTTCGTTCTCGCTGGCCTGCAACAACACACCATCGCCCTCCATCTCCATTACGATCGCCTCATGGGGTTCAATCGACTGATTAGCGCACTGACCGGTGCCAGTCACTGCGTACACAAAGATGTGGTGGCTTTCTGGGATGGGGTACTCGAGTTTGGCTCCAGCGTTAAGCATGAAATGCACGTAGGTGACGGGCGCCACCGTCTCAATCGGTCCGCATTTGCCGAATACTTCGCCAGCGAACACGATAGCCTCGATGCTCTTGTCGTCGTTGAAAGCGTGCGGAACCGACTCCCGACTAATCTCCTGGTATCTCGGGTCGACCATACGGTCCTTACGGGGAAGATTAATCCAGAGCTGTAAGCCGTGTGCAGGTACCTCACTCTTGGGCATCTCAGCGTGCATGATGCCTCTTCCTGGGGTCATCCACTGCAGATCGCCGGGTCGTAGCTCACCCTTGTTGCCAAGGAAATCCTCGTGGAGCATGTGGCCCTTGGACGTGGGAAGCACGTACGTAACCGTTTCGAAGCCGCGGTGTGGGTGGTCCGGAAAGCCGCCAGGAAGACCCACGTTGAACTCGTCCAGCATGAGGAATGGGTCCAAGTTGCGGAGACGAGTCGTGCCGATGGAGCGGTGGACGCGGGCGCCAGCGCCTTCGCCTTGTTCGCGTGCCACAAACTTCTTAGCGATACGTCGGGAGGTGAACATCTTGGTTGGTGGTGGTGGAGCTTGGTGCACTAGAAGGCAAATGTAAGAATGAAGAGGTAGATCGGAAGAGAAACCAACTTTTGGGCAATTGAAGAGAGATCTGCGTTGTGATTGGTCGAGGGACATGATTATGCAAGCTTTGCATACGTCGCGTATTGTCTTGACTTGAGGTTTGTATATAGAGGGAATGGGCAGATTGCCACGTCAGTCATTTCTGGTGGTGCCGCAATCATACTAGCGAAAACCCTGAAGTATCACCACCGGCACGAAGTCTCAGCGGAAGAAACTTAATATTTAGATACGATTGCGTTAGATGAAAAATGCCACGTAGACTCCCTCGTCAGCATGATGCCGTGATTGCCACGAATGCTGGCTTTATTGGACAATCTACTGCTTAATGATGATTGCCACGCTCCGACGCCCACATTCTCGAATCCACGGTAAATTTTTTTGCGGGTCATATACGGGTCAGGTCTAAGATAGGTCCTTCGACCTACTGGCGACCCTTCACCACGTTTTTTTCTTAATCACGCATTAGGTCTTAGCGCCCGACCTGCCTGTGAACTCGAAAAGGGTATGTTGTTGAGCCCTCAGAGGTACACCCATTTTGGGGGATGAGCCTTCTTTTTCCGGCAACTTCAAGAAAAACCTGCCATGCATTGTGGACAACCCATAATTGACGTCGTTTTCTTTGCCTCGCGGGCACTAGTAGGCGCTACACTCGCGTAGACAAGCTTGAATTAATATATGCATTTCTGCATTCATTCGCCCTAGGCTCAGCCGCATCGCTCTTAACAAAGCAAAGGCAACATAGCTGTTGTCTGAAGCAAAAGAAGCAACTTAAAACTGCATATTGCAAGCCCTGTAGCGGAGTTGAAGAGCCAGATCGGACAAAGGAAACTTCAACCTACTTTTGGGGGTTAAGCGAGACGGCGCCCTCGCCTCAGTCACTCTGTCACTTCCCAATTAGCTTTTACTGCGCACGTGAACTCCCCATCAACGTGATGCCTCGACCCAGCAAACCGACCCGCGCGCAGCCGTCGCCGCCTGACGAAATTCTTGGTGCTTTAGGGGGGGGCGACGACTTCTTAAAAAAATTCCCATTTGGAAAAAAGTACCCCAAAAGTCAAAGCGCCCTTTTCTGTAGGTGCATGTTTGAGCTGCGCGCGAGCTCTCGTCTTTCCAGCAGGTCATCATTTAGGTCGAAAGACCTATCTTAGACCTGACCCGTATATGACCCGCAAACTAGGTTCTCGAATCCACAATTGGCGTTCCAGTTAGCCATCCTTCTTGAACACGCTGCGGATGGAAATCAATCGACTACTTGAGGATGCCACCTACTTTGAGCAAGACGTGAGCGTAGCTTCCAGTTCAGTCGGTCCCTGAGTATCAAACTCTTTACCGGCCTAAACGATGGTATCCACGCTTTCAACTGTCAAATTGGAATCGTATAAGGAGATGAGACTGCTTCAACTTGAAAAACATTGAAGAGTGTGAAGTTTGTGTCGGCGGCTCTGGTCCTTCCAAGTTGAGGCTCAAACTTGAATGCTTAACCAACAAATCGATCATGGTCCTGCCACAGTCTTTGGCACTTTTTGCCATCTCAGGTGGATGTGAACACCTCTGTTCTGTCAACATTGGCTGGTCGCCGCAACATTTCCTTTTCTTTGTCAACAGTGTAAAGCAGTCTTTAACGCTTTCGCATCTTGCTTTCAAGTGAACAAGGGTCTCCGAAACCTCATGAGAGTCCGAAATGGTGCAGTGTAGGCTATCACTTGCCGCTGTAGGCATCATGACGACGTAAGTTATTAAAGAGGGCAATCACTTTCGGTCAGCCAGCAACGCGGTATTCACGACACGAGTGCAACGTACCGACGCTCGCCAACCACTGCTACGCGCGCGGATAGAACATAATATCACGAAACACGCTGATCACCGACAGCACTAAATCACCCCATGCTGTTCAACGAGATGCTGAGGACCTCTTAGCTGGCGGAAGCGACCGACTACTTACCAACGAGATAGTGACCGCTACACGCAAGACCCGTGGCAAAAAAACACGCAACGCTGAGAACCAGGACTAAACGGACGATTACTCAGCCCCTAAGTCCTGTGTTGATATTGCTTGCTCGAACGCCGACGCTCGCCAACCACTGCTACGCGCGCGGATAGAACATAATATCACGAAACACGCTGATCAGTGATCAGCGACCCTCAAGCCGAGTCGCTAGCGTAGATTAGACCTCTCAGAGAACTGCACTACTGCAGTATGGGACTTCTAAAGGCCAAATACTCCACAGCACGGCTGTTCGTGTTGCCTTCTTTCATAACGCTCCAATCTAACTTCTCTCTCGTGTATAGTTCAGCAAAATTGTGTGAACGACTTTATAAAAGTGTTGTTGATACAAATATAAAGGTTTATCACATGATCTATGCGTATTTTACAGGTGGGTTTTTGGCACTCGACCATGATGAACTAAATAAATTGATGATTCATCAGCTCATGAACACGCGTGTTTTATCCTGCGCATCAGGTGGGTTTTAGAACTCGACCATGGTTTTTATGAGATGACGGCCAGAGCTGGACTCATTTGATTGAAAAAACGATTTTCCAACACAAAGCCAAGTGACTTCAAGACTGATGCACTTTATGGACGCAACGGTCCACGTGAGCTCGAGCTCTACTTGAATCAAAGTGCACATACATATGTACCGGTACAGTAGCTGTACGAGCGGAGACGGTTCTTGGTCCTACTGTACCTACAGTACACCATCGGGCCTGGACTCATCCACGCTGTTTACCAACTTGATTTGAGCATCACGTCCGACGTCGGATAAATCAGCGGTTTGTGGTGGTGGAAGAAGCATCGGTAATATACACCACAAGGAACAGCAAAAACTGGAGCCCCATTTAATACACTTGCAAACAATTCAGACTGGCGCACTCGAATGCTAATGTGTTTTTGTATTCGACGAGCAACGATACTTTACAATCTCTACTCAATTGTTGTTCAAACTAAAAGTAAATCTTAGAGGTTACAGCCGCGTTTAAATAAAACCGCTGCTCTGTATGTACGGAGACGGGTCTTCCAGTTCCATCACGCTGGGGTGGAAATTATCCAGGAACTCTAGCAATACAGCGTGCTCCGTGGCATCAAACAGCGGAGGGCTCACCGGTTCTGTTATCGAGGCCTCTCTGGTTTGACTTTCAGACGCTTGGGAAGAGGACTCAGACCCGCGCATTTTTCGTCTCTCGATCTTCTGGCGGTATTTCTGCGCGTGTGTCATTGTTTGCCGCGTGGTTCGTGTGCCAACATGATCCGCTATGAGCTTCCATGGCCCCGAAGGGTAAAGTTCCAGCGCCTCCATGAATCGGTCGTGCTCATCGGTTGTCCACAACAGACGACTCCGTTCGCTTGGTGGGTCTTGACGACGAGAACGCCTTCGCTTTGATTTCCCGCTTTCGGCAGCGCGAATTGGTATCCGGATCAACTGCTGATCCTCGCTTTCTCCTTCGAAGAGACCATTGTGCACAAGTACTGAGATCGTCATGTTTTGGTAGATGCTGTCGAATACTTCTAAGCCGTGGAGTTTGTTGCCGTGTGTGAATCACTGGGCCAATTTCGAAATGAGAACAGCAAGTGGGGCTTTCGCTCGTTGTATTTTGCCAGACGCCCGTGTCACGCACATGAAGACAAAGCGTGTTAGCTTTTTGAGTTAGGTCTGGATCTGTTGATACGGACCCCTGGCTATTTTCCAGATTTATTTTCTTGAATAGTGGTACCGTATTTTCACAAAACGGTTGTGAAATATACCTATGAGTGAGCCTTCATACCGATCATAGCTACGTCTATTTGGCTGTGCTTTCAAATGTCAGTGCTTCTGAAAGCCACTAATAAGTGGCTGAACGGATGGTATCGCGTCGGTACTGAATTGATCAACGTCGGGCGAATGAAGGCAATCGTTTGTTGATTTGGTTCATAAACCGGTACAGTACTAATCAGGATTCCGGGCTGGCATAATCCGCTCGCAACTGAACTTCCCGTACATGTACAGTACCGTAGTCCGTTTACCCACTTTTCGACTTCTTGGTCGTTTAAACTGAAACGGGCGTCGTGGGTACTTGAGCCAAAATTGTGCCCTGCTCAAGTTGACGAAATGTACGGATCCGCCCTTGAAGTTGCTTGATAGTTGTCTAACATGTACAATGACGGACAGGCGCTGTGTGTCACACACATGTACTGTAATTCGATGAGTTAGGGGAGCATACAAATTGTTTTGCATGATACTGTAACGGCAAGACAAATTACCAAATCGAAATACTGTAGTAGCGCTTTGGATTCGATGAGTTAGGGGAGCATACAAATTGTTTTGCATGATACTGTAACGGCAAGACAAATTACTAAATCGAAATACTGTAGTAGCGCTTTGGACGAATTAGACGGATGAGTGAACCGCCCTTCGCTGTTTGATTTCGTTCAAGACTTCATTCTGCATAGCGAGTCGTACCATAAGCGTGACAACTACTTTTCAATAATCACTTTATTAATAACCGAGGTTCGTGTAAGATTTACACATCGTTTGCTTTTGAGGTTATCGAGTGGTCGTGAAAGTGCGGGCAACATGCTGTACATGTAGTTGTATTGTATCTGGCTTGATGACTCCACACGCGATTGGCAACTTTTTTACACAAGCGTTGGTTGTCGACGCAAATATACTCGGTGCACTCCTATTACATGTAATACCTCCACAGGGAGACGTTTATGTGGTGCTGATATCACTTCTGTCATTTAGCTAGCGATAGCACACTCTCTCCATAGACTCGGGCACCACATAACGCTGTGGTACTGTACTTGAGGCTGGTTGTGCTTAAACGTTTTATGGACTTAAAAAAATAAAAGAGAAAAACAGTACACTGTACAAAACGTTATGTGAAAACAGGCGTGAGACTAATTAAAATAGGTGTAATGCTTGCAATTGCCGTATTAACTTACATAAAGTCTTCCAGGATGTCGTTCCTCTCAGAACTGAGTGAGTACACTTACATGTACAGAGGTGGAAGCCAACGCATCCTCTAAGCGCGAGAGAAACAAGCAGTTTTGATTAAAAAATCCTGTGTCCAACCAGTGGTTGGCAACCATTGCACTATCGATAAAAGTGGACAGCTGCACTGTCACAGCGCTGCCTTATCTACTCAGCTCACAACGCAGGATGGGAAGTCTACAAAGCTTGAGCTACCGCGCCATATGAAATTTGTATGATATGTATTAGTACAGTAGTACAACCAAAGAGCGATTACGGGACGGACACGGCCCTCAAACCCTGATCGGGGGGGGTGATGTATCGCCCTTCTTTGCCCCTATTTAAATTCTTCAGTGTACATGTAGGGTTTAAGAAGATACCGGTACTCGCTGGCTTAAACCCAGGTCAACTATTGGCATACCGCTATAGTTGACCTGGGTTTTAGCCGGCGAGTATCTTCCCCACGAGCGTTGTTGTGGTTTGCCAGCCACATTTGATGCCCCCCCCAAATAAGGGCTCACTCACCCCGTACAAACCCAAGCACTTGAGTGTATATTGAACTCCTTCTAATACATGTGACAACAGCTAATGGTGTGTGTCCACAAGTAGTATTGGCCACCCTAAAATTGTTTGTGAAACTCAAATTTAGCGTGCAGTTTGTATGACCTAGAATAATTACACTTTTTACTGTCCGCCACTCATCGACAGTTAGCCGACTTGACCCCGAATCAACCGTAAGAGAACCACGCTGGAGACTCAGAATCTTCACAATCACCCGCGTCCGATAGCGGGTTATACAGACAGAGCAACAAAAAATATATCGTATCCTCATTCCTAAGCGAACGGCAAAATGCATTTAAACATTAAACGTAAAGGTTGGTTATTGTACAGCATGAGTCAGCAGTATCCACTGCAATTACATATTCATAGTATCACTAAATAGAAGGGTTAGGATATCGATTTTTGGCTAATTAAGTACGCTATTAGTTTCACTCATACCGGTATTCTAAAATTTCATACGTGGACAGTAATACAGAGAACTCCGGCTATAGTGGAGGTGTTTGGTTTACACTTCAGATACCTCTCTTATAGTAAGTGATCTTCGCTAAATGTATCGTTATATTGCAAAAATACATTAGTCAATTACCGTATATTTTTTACTGTCAGCAAGCACATAAACAGCGATGGTACGAACAGTACTTGACGCTGATTGGCTCATCACAGTTGTCAGTAAAACGACTCCGTCGGTAAGCACATAAGGAATACGGTAATTAAGTACGCTATTAGTTTCACTCATACCGGTATTCTAAAATTTCATACGTGGACAGTAATAGTCGCATTTATATACCGGTATGGGTATTTCCGAAAATGTGGACCATGGGGGTCCCCAAAATGTCCTCTATTGTAAGGTGTCCCACATCATATGATCATTCTGAATAGTAAAAAATAAGCCACTCGCTTACCCACTTACCCACTCGCCGTCAATCTGTCACAAGAATCACTCACTCTGCTACACACCAGTTGTAACACACTCAGTCTTTCCACACACACACTCAGTCTTTCCACACACACACTCACTCAGTTGCACAACACTCGCATGAATTCATTCA
>JAIKVB010000355.1:0-28968 GCA_024679045.1 Phytophthora brassicae | reverse complement strand
GCCTGGACGATGCTCTTGAGAAGACAAAAATTCCAGCCAAGGTTCTCAAGCGATTTTATTTGAACACGATCAGCTAGTGGATTATTCACCACGGAGTGTGGCAAAACTTCCTTGAATGTTGTTGTGGTCGATCAAGATACTGTATGCTTCATCTCGTATTTAAAATGTGGTGGTTAAGATGGCCTTCTATTTGGTGTTTATCTTTTGTTTTTTATTGAAGCCTGATATGCATTGAGACTCGAAACTATGTTCGGAGTCTGTTTGGGAGTGCCCCCAACACTCGAAAAATGTTGCGGCACCGTAGTTCTGATGTAGTCGTTATCTCGTATTTAAAATGCATCTGGACGATCTAAACCTACAATCTTCATCAGATCCCCAGAGTGAAGCTCACGGTTAATTCCTGTGCATCTGGACGATCTAAACCTACAATCTTCATCAGATCCCCAGAGTGAAGCTCACGGTTAATTCCTGACGGTTCCGTTAGACGGACAGCCCAACAGGGTCAAGTTCAAGTAGGTATCGATTCAATACAAATTTCAAATGAGATGGTCTTATATTTTCTCCTTGTCTAAGGTATTAAATTTTCGAAAAAGATAGCAGGTTAAAAAATAATAATATAGCAGGTAAACGTGTACCGGTAGCTAGAGATAGGTTTAACTCAAACAAACACAATACATACCGGTATTATTACATGTACTTCTACTAACGTGGTTATTAATAATCAATTCATGACCCCATCAATTCATCAATTCATAACCCTTTGAATAGACAGGTTGTTATAATCCTGATGACATCCTGTACAGAAATCCTGGGAACTTCAGGATTATAACGAAATATAATCCTGGGCTCCATTACCCGCCTTTAATCAGTGCCGTATTGATTCCTGTTCTTTTCGATTTCTCGACCAATCAGCGAGAAATTGAGCGTAATACGAGTTTATTATTGGTTTAAAAACACATTTTTAACATGATCAACAGTTGGGGAAGATTCGTCGAGGAAGAGGAAGATACGCAATATACAGGACGTGTGGCTGGGAACGATGAACAGGACTCCGCCAGGATTATTGCGTGTTTGTTGCATGACTATTGCAGGTCCTAATCGTTCTTTCATTTATACTGCCAAGTCATTACCTCTGAGGCGGGGATCACGGCTGGCTGAGCTGGATGAAGCGGCCGGCTCAATGTGTGGGTGAACAAACTCGGGGTTGTTACATGCAAACAACGGGCATGAAGCAACTGTACTGTACACCTTGACCGTCCCGTTCTTAGAACCTCCGACGCTCGCAATTGCGACCCAGTCAGCACAGATACAGTACTGTGGCGGCGTCTCTTGTCGGTTTAATCTCCATCGCGCGGTTGTCGATGCAGTCAAATGTGAGGCCTGCAAACGTCGTGCTGTCGACTTTCTCATGAATCGGATCTTCAGCTCAGACTTCAACAAAACTTGTAGAAATTAATCTCGGCTCAGAAGGCTTACTGCACCGACCACACGTAGCTTTGATGAGCTATGGGAACTTTAACGTCCACATCAATGAATGCGGCACCATTAGTTATGGCTCCTCCAGAAGCTGAGATGCTGCGGTAGTATGGGTATCAGTATCTAAAAGCAATTGATTCCAGAAACCACGACTAGTGTACGTAGTGACATGTATTCATCAAGCATACAAGTGGGTGTAGGCGAGACTGCTGAAATCCTAAACGTAGACAACTAACTACGCGCTATTCTGCAGCTTGAGTTGGAGGGGTGTATTTGTCCGCTGCCTCTTGAGTTCCGACTACCGGGGCCTTGTCCTCATCAGGCATAATCTGCGGTAGCACGTACGCCGTCGCCGCTGCATTCTTGATAGATGAAGTAACCGTCCGTTCAGGATATAGTAAAACAGCTCAAATCGACGCAGGGGCAGGGAGCTGTCGCTCATGTCGTTTGTGACCCCTTGCATAACATGACGCGTGAACATCCAGCATACAAAGACGCCACAGCTAAACTGGTCGAATTGAATGGGGTTATTCTGCGGCACCACGACATAGTTGTTAAGCCTCTTAAACTTAAGATACATGGCCACCGCCTTTGCTGCGCCCACGTATCCTTTTTGATTGAGCGGGTCGTAATAGTAGATCCTCTGGGCAGATACCTTAACGACAATACAGCACCAATGCGCACTGTGAAAGTTTAGTGGTAGCATTACCGTGTCCACACCTACATCTGAAACGTGAGTCACAATGCGAGCGAGAACGTCACTCGATACTAGATTTCCCCCGGCATCTCGCCCACGTGACGAGTTGACAGTTACCGATTGGAATCCTGCAAATCGGCATGTATGGTTATCTGTAGCGAGTCTGTCACAGAGACCTCGAATACAGGCATCTGAAAGCCACAATGGCGGTATCACTCGATACAGCATAGCATACACATATTCGGCGGAATCGTTGAGGCCGTCGATCTTTTGGTATGGATACATTTGTAAAAGTTGATCACCAACTTGCTTAGCCAAGTCGTGGTATTGCGTATGGAGCGCCGGAAGTGCTTCCTCTGATATCCATTTGACAGCGTCCATGCCGAGCCGAACAGCATCCTTCAGATTGTGTACTCGTTTCATCAGTTCAATATTCTGCCGCGAGAATGACCCAACGTCCTTAATTTGCACAACCTCAATCACTCCGTTCGGACCGGTGTTTGCTGCGGATTCAGATTCAACTAGCACGGGGTCATGTGCAGTATTTTGAACTGGCATAACCTTTATACAGTGGTTTAACAGCTTGGCTGGTAAGACGAAAAATGGGTCCAGGACTAATACAGGATTCTTCATCTTGCGGAACAATGGTTTCTTGTCGGCAGCTTGGGCATACTTAGTCAACACTCCAGAGAGCCGTCTTTGCGTTTCCACAAGCCCATGCTTTTCTCGGACGAGGGATTCCAAAAGATCTTGCAGTGTGTCGGCTTTAGCTGCTGCCCGACCTTGATCTGCAGCCATGAACCATTTCCGATCAGCTCGCTCGCTAGCAGCCGTCATGGTGCGCCGTTTTGGCGGTCGCCCAACTTTGCGCGCCTTTTGATTAATTCAAACTTTCAGCCCTGCTTCCACCAAGCATTTGCTGGGCTTGCATCTCGATCTGCATCTCCTACTTCATCTTCGACTTTCCTTTAGCAGGATGAAACTACAGGAACGTCTTCAACTGCATTCTTTTGCTTTTGACGAATATGTCGCCACTGCTGTAGCACAAACCCGAGCATCTCATTAAACTCGTCCTCATCCGCCAGATCAGCGAGCTCTGAAGCAATCAAATGCGTAGCTCTAACCGCTTCCTTGTATCTATCGGCATGGGTCCGAGGTTTCTTCCGAGCCTTGTTGGATGAATCCACATCAAAAACTTGGTACTGTAACTGACACACGGACCGGAGGCTCGAAACAGGACTGGTCCACCTGAAAAAGGACATCATAAACCAGTTAAAACTTGTAAAAAACACGCACAAATCGATATCGCTCACCGTTCGTCGATACTACACCAAGGAATCACAGGACCAGTTAAATTCGTGTGTCTTCTGTAAGCTATGGCATGACGGCATGGTAGTCTCATGGATCTAGAAAATTCACAGTCGCATCGCCAATCCGTCGTGTTGACTGTGTAAATGGTGGATCCAGCGCGAACCTTCATTTCGCCTGGATCGCATGGGTTAGGCTCGTACACGTATGCTTCCGCTTTCGTCAGTGCAGCTGCATATTGCGGTTCAATTTGCTCAGCAACGAAGTGAGTCGTGAACCGTAGCACATTTGACATCTCCTCATCGTAGTTGGTGTTCACGAAGCGACCAATGCGAGACAACCGGTACTTGTACTCGTTCTCCGCTCGTTTGTCACCTGCCACCAGAGCTTCCACGCATTGAGCCATACTCATACTACTGTTGATTACGCCTTTCAGCTTCCCAAAGAAGCTTTCATGGCGATTGTTGGTGTGATTTTTAAAGTGGGGAAGCTTTGCCCTCCAATGCATTACCCACATGTCTTGACAAGAATCCCAGTTCTTGGTGAAATATTTGCAGAACTCTTCCAACCCAATTCTCGAGCACAGACCCCGTAGCGATTCACGAACGGTGTCGTACTCTGTTTGTGAGCGTGCGTAGACCATTTTGTGAATGGATGCATCCACCTGGGAGGCATCCCCACTAGAAACCTTGCCAAACTCAGGCTTTGCACGCTTCTCCTTCAGGTACTTAATGACGTGAAAATGACAAATTAAAACGCGAGCTTCCGGGAAGTGAGACCGCATAACTCGAACTTCATTCATGTCTTTGTCCACAATGATCACCCGAAGCAATTTCAAACCGTCAGGGTGAGCACGTTTAAAATGCTCTATAGCCCGATCCATGTGCCAGTCACCATTAGCTTCTATAAGCGAGTGCTGCACAACAACCCATTCACCGAACTCGTTCATGACCATGAACGTCAGGAGCTGGTAATTGTGCCTACGTTTAAACAAATCCTGTTTTAGTTCTGTACGAATGCTATACAAATTCTTCGTTTCAGTCATGTTTACCTGTTCGTCTTATGTGTGCAATCAACTCACAGGACCTCTCCAAAGCGACTGAATGCCTTCCGCATAAGTGCAGTCGACAACGAAATCACTCCTGTCTCTCCAGTCTCAGTCTCAGCAATGCTGACGCAGTTCTCTGGCTTTGCAGCGGCCAGAGCACCAATTTCGGCAGCTGTCGCGTCGTTGTCGTCTAGGGAAGACACTGACGTAGCGAAGTCCTGTACCATATTATCCACGTCTGCCTTGATCACATTCTGGTCATGCTCCAGCAAGTAATCGTAAATCCTGGATCGTTTAGCTCCAACAGCAAGCATTCCTTCCACTCGCGCACCTACCTTCGCAACCGAAACACCGCGTGCACATGGGAATGTTGCATACGCCGCGCCCGTAATGGGATGGTTGTGATAGAAGCGCCCCAACTTGACCCCTAGTTGCCATTTTCCTTTGCGTTGTTGCCACTGGACCACGAGCCTAAATGGACAATCCGTTTCGCGGATGTGGTGGCGTGGGCGCTTACCCGACCCCCGACTCTTTCTCTCTGGCCATCCGTGCGTACAGATGTAGGTTCTCTGATATGGGTCAAGACCTTCTGGTACCAGCGCCGCCTCGTCTAATCCTTTCTTCGTTTTTTGGAGTCGTCTATTTCTCTCCGCGCGCCCCATGGTTTCGAGCGTGGGGATGACTTGTTTGGTCTTCTCGCAGTAGTCATCCAAGTATTCCAGCCAAGACTTCCAATCTTTGTGCCAGATCTGCGGGGCCTCGACAACAAGTGGACGAGCATCTTTCTTCACTCGACTTCCTAAGACACAGTCTCGATCCTGGGCAGAATCCAAGACAGAATCCTGGGCAGAATTAGGTCTTGTTCGGGTCCCAGTCTCCGCGCTGGAGTCATCTCCAACGGACTCCTTCGCATCTTCAGCGCAACCATCCTGAGCAGGGGCATCCTCCTCCAAACTGAATTCGTCTCGGGGGTTTCTCGCGTCGGCCGACATCTCTCCGCCATCTTCACGGGCCGCATCTGCTGTGGATTCATCCGCTTTAGTATTGTGGGCAGTGTCCTTACCGGTAGTATCGTCGTTCACCATGACGGCGTCGAGGTTCTCTCCACCGTCGCCGGCTGCTTCGTGTCTCGGTGGATTCCAGACCTGGTCCGAAGCGCCGCGCGCACGTTTCTCTTCCACGAGCGTAAAATATTTACGGAACATATTTTAAGCTACGTCCTGGTAAAATCCGTATAATAATCCTGACTAAATCCTGATTCAAAGATATTGTTGCAATCCTGGGCTGCAGTGCTTCCGCTGATTAAATCACCATTGAAAAAGTATGTCCATCAGCACCATTTAGAGGCTTATGTTGCTTCAAGACATTACGTTGCACGATCGACGAAATAAAATACCGTGTGAAGAATATATTCGCTTCGTGTGGTGTACCTGACGACGCGCCGCACTTGCAGAGGTGGCAACCGTCTACTCCAAGGAAACCCGAGCACTCGTACGTGTAAATGTATCTATTTGAAGTTGACAGTCTGGGCCAAACGCATAGTGGGTTCCAAGGCTAGAGCCAAAGTACAGCAGCTTGTTGGCACGCCAAAGTAGCCACAGTAACTCGTAGATTGCTCATTTAACTGGAGTTTTAGGTACACTTCACGACAAACTGACTGGTGTTCATCAGGTACATAAAGCTACCCACAGCTTCTCTGTATGGACACCCTTCCATCTCGTTCTTGTCTTGTGCACTCACAGGACAATCACTCTCACTGAGCTTGTGTACTGAGTCCTCAGGTGACCTCACTGGTCGACACTGAGCCAGCCCGAAGCGGTCTAACACCTTGGTAGTATACTTCTCTTGATGTATGAAAACTATACGCTCTGAACGCTTTCGTTCAATGTGCCAACCAAATAGATAACTGACTCCACCGAGATCCGTCATCTTGAATCAATTATTCAATAGCTCTTTCACTTCAGCCACGAATCCTCTAGTACCAATCACAAGTAGATCATCCACGTATACACTGATAATACATATCTCGTTTGATCTCGTCTTGATAAACACACAGGATCCTTCACAAGTATCACAAACTGATTTTCCATCATGAACTCATAGAACGCGTAGTACCATACACGAGGTGCTTGCTTGAGTCCGTACAGGCTCTTCTTGAGTAAACACACATGTTCTTGTTGACTACTTTGTACATATCCCTCGGGTTACTCCATGTAGATCTCCTCCTCGAGGTATCCATTCAGAAATGCAGTCTTGACATCCATCTGCTCTATCTCCCAGTCCATTGCTGCAGCTAGAGCTAGAAGGAGTCGCAGGATCTCCATTCTTACTACAGGTGAGAAGATCTCGTTGTAGTCGATTCCATACTTCTGTAGGAATTCTTTTATCACTAGTCTTGCTTTGAAGGGGTCCATTGACCCATCAGACTTGTATTAATCACGAAAATCCACCGGTTCTTCAGCACTCTCCTTCCTATGGGTATTGGCCCAAGTACCCAAGTTTAATCACGAAAATCCACCGGTTCTTCAGCACTCTCCTTCCTATGGGTATTGGCCCAAGTACCCAAGTCACATTCCCATCATGAGATGCAATCTCACTGTCCATGGCTGTACCCCACTGGATTGCCTCAGCACTCTGAACTGCCTGTTTATAACTCTTAGGTTCTGTAATGTACTTGATTGCCAATAGAGCATACACAAACTGCTCGTACTGTGGAATATATTTGTCTCCACTCACGATGTCTGCATTGTTTGAATCCCATATGTTCTCAAATATTCTAGAGCACTTGTTTCCTCACTAGGAAGTACACACTGACTTGTTTGGCTGAGGAGATCACTATCTCCTTCCAGAGAGAAAAACGCCACTGCATTTCCTCCCTTATAGCAACATGGACACCTCCGATGATTCACTCCACCCTGTTGGTTCCGTATCTGGTTATTCAACATGCTACGCTCTTCTTGTAGTCGCTCTTCTTGGTTCCGCTTCCATCTTTGACGTCCACTTTCATTTTGTACCTCCACTTCCGTTCTCTCACAAACTGTTCCTTGCCTTCCAATACACTCTCTGTTGTGGCCACCACTTTGAGTAAAGCACATCTCCATGGACGCAGCACAGCATTGCCATCTGGAGCATCATCCACAAAGTGTCCCGCCTCTATCTGAGTGTGAGTATGGGGACGCAGAGCTCATGGGAGTCCTTTTTGGAGAACGAAAACTTGGTGAACTTCTATGCGAGCGTAGCTGTACATCTCTCTTTCCTCTACGTCTCAATTCTCTGGACAAGAACGACATATGACCCCTGTAGCTGTACATCTCTCTTTCCTCTACGTCTCAATTCTCTGGACAAGAACGACATATGACCCCTGCCATTATCTTCTTGTAGAGTTTGATTCAGTTGTCTGTCAACTTGGGTAGCAATAAACTGCTCGAACCAGGTTACAGCTTGTTCATCTAAAACAGGGGGAGACCCACTTAGTCTTGGTGTCCCTGCTGGACATGACTGCACCACTTGTTCCACATTCTCAGAATGACTCCTCAGTGCGTCCACCAATCGTGGCGCCACTCCGTCATTAGATTCAAGGTTGTAATCAAGATCAAAGTCTATTTCACCGACGTTTCCGTCTACACTCCATGTACTCGGGTGATCAATCCTTGTACTCACATTATTGCCACTGCGATTCTCACTTCCACTTGAGACTGAATTAACTCCAATAGAGTTATCATCATGCATCTGGAACCCACTGGTTTGCGCGCTAGATGTCTTCCCTTGTTCCTGTGGTATAGACTCACTGGCTCTAGGAACAGGGACTCCACTTGCACTAGACGTTGGTATACCAGTACCAAGTGTCCCTGTGACCTCCCTTGTGAGCCTCACTCGCTCATGTGTCACTGATGCCCCGCCAGTATCAATACGTTGTCGTCCACTGACTTGTGTATCTTGCGGTACACTAGTACATACTGATTGCACTGGTGTCACATTTGCGTCACTGGCTGTAACTCCAGGTTGTTCACTAACTCGGGTTACTAACTGTTCACTTGTCCTAGATCTCTCCACGGAGGAATCTAGACTTTGTACAGAACTTTCACTTCCATCCACATCCCCATTTCCACCACTTAATGGTACTCCACCGGTAACACCACAAACTCTTCGAGGACCCACTGGTCTGTCTTGGTTCCTTTCAGTGTGAACTCTTGTCATTCTAGCAGCTTGCTCTTCACGTAAGATAGCTTCCACTGAAGCAGCAGCTCTTTCTAATTGTCCATCACAATGATAACAACCGCACTTCCGTTGTAGTTCATCTGGCAATTCATTGAGAATTCTCGCTGGGAACTGTGGGAATTATGTCTCGTTAAAAGTAACATATTTTGAATGTACCACATCGTAGTCTAGTAGGCGCTCTAGCCTATAACCAGATCGATCATCTTCATCATATCCCACAAACATGCACTTCACTGCATGACCTTGTAGTTTATTTCTCTGA
Organism: Phytophthora brassicae; assembly: GCA_024679045.1. Taxonomy (NCBI): domain Eukaryota; phylum Oomycota; class Peronosporomycetes; order Peronosporales; family Peronosporaceae; genus Phytophthora; species Phytophthora brassicae. The sequence goes on along the minus strand of JAIKVB010000355.1, from coordinate 19,959 downwards.
TGTGCTGATACACACGCGTACGCAGCACACCCAAACGTACGCAACTTCTTCACTGAAGGTATACGCTTACACCACATCTGGTAGGGTGACCTCATGTCCACAGCCGCACTCGGCGTAATGTTGATTAGATACGTCGCCGTCATGACTGCCTCGCCCCACAGGGTACACGGGAGGTGTCCTTCAAACAACATACTCCTTGACTATTCCATAACTGAACGCATACGGCGCTCTGCCATACCGTTTTGTTGTGGTGTATATGCTTGTGTAAAGCGGAAGCGCGTTCCATACGCAGCTATGACTCTGGCTAGCTTCTCGTATTCTTTCGCATTGTCACTTTGCACTCGCATTATCTCCTCATCATGCATTGCCACCACTGTGTAGATGCGGGTGATTTTGCTTCTCACTTTTCTTCTTAAGTCCTCGTATACATGATACACCTCGTCCCTCTTTTTCATCAAAAAGGTAAATAGATATCTGGTGTACTCGTCCACGAAGACTATAAAGTACCGATATCCACTAAAGGTAACTACTGGTAGTACTCCAATATCAATATAAAAGACCTCACCAGGCCTTGTAGCCATTTTGGGTACTACCTTACTAAAATAAAAGGAAGTCTAGAAGCTTTAGCAAATACGCACGACTCGCAAAAGAGATTGTTTATTTGAGACTTAGGAAAGTTCACTGTTCCGGTCTCAAAGTAGGATTTGTGCATCACTCGCATCGCATTCACACCTGGATGTCCCAGCCTCCTATGCCACAGCATTAGTTTCTTAGTTTCAGTACCTCCATTAGCAAGTAGAGCACTCTCTTTTTTACCTACTTCTCTGTCCGGCGAATTTATATGAATAAAGTTTTAATGTAGTCCACTCGAAATGTTACATGGTTTTAATTGGCTGAAAATATTCTGATCTAAATGACTGGCAGGAAGCAGCAATTCGTGGTGCTCGGGCTATGTACTTCAAAACATTCAGTTTTTTGCAGACCAACAATATGCCTCGAACGCCAGGCAAGCGTGACATTAATCCGCAGAAGCGCGTCAGCCTCAGCAAAAACGGTCGCCTTCCTCGAGGCAGCAAGAAGCTCGCCATGCAGACGTTCAAGGTCAGTCGCAGCTCCATTGACAGCTTCTGGAAGCTGCGACTGAATTCAGACGCAATGATGGCAGCTCGGCGGCCGTACTCTCAGCGTGAGCGGCATTACACGGTCGACGAACTGGGGGAAATCATATCTGCCGTCCCTCTTTGCAAACGGCAGACCATCCGAGCTCTTACCGAGTCTACACAGAAATATTATTCCCATTCGTGTCCAGCAAGACAATGCTGGCCCGCATGTAGACTCATTATCCAACACGAGGGAGGGAACGATTCAAGCTACCGCGGGTTGGAAAAGCTGCTTACCGCAACGGAGCCACAGTAACGGCACTCAGTATCCCTTAGAAGACGTATCGTGCTGGAGTAAGTGTTTTAGATCAGAAGTAAAACGCAGCCTAAAATGTAGCCTTCAATTGTACCAACTCATGATTGGATAAAAAACGAAAGGGATAGGTTTAAACTCATATCAGCCAGAGTAACATCGAATAAAACCTCGTTTTTAAACGGCAATTCAATACCGTGTAGGATCGTTTAATAGAAACAGCATGTGCTGGGTAGATGCACAAATCGCTGACGATGCCGTATTAATTTTTTTTATGTAATATCGCTATTTTTCAACAGAGCTACGAAAAAAAAGGCTTTGGCGTATTAAAAAACAGAAAATTATTGTGCAGTTATTTAAGAACTGATCCGAGTTAACGGACAGCAAAAAATACGTGGAGATTCGCCTTAATCTGCTCTTTGTTTTGAGCTGCTCTGTGACTGACAACTACAAAAACTGACAGAATAATCGAGATAGAGGGGATATTCGTATAAATTCGCCGGACAGAGAAGTAGGCCTTTGAGTAGATACAGGTCCCCACCACCCGTACCTGGGGCATCCACTTTATAGCCGTCACCATTGTGACGATGCACACAGCTTCTTCCTTTCATGTCAATTTCAAATCCATCACGGATCAACGCCTTCATCACTGACAGTAAATTGTGCGCCACACGCGGCACGTAGTTCACGTCCTTTAGCTCCATAGTGCGCACTGCACCCGAAATGTCCTTAACGGAGAAGCGTACAGTTCCTTTGCCAAGAATCCGAAGTGGGTTCGCGGCGGTTTCCACCAGTATCCACAACCCACGTCACATCGCCTCCAAAGAAAGGTGTTTGTCCACTCATGAGACCTATCGTCACGTTGTCCACTTTCTTGGTGACATCAACCACTGTTTGACCTTCTCATGAGTGAGCCACTGATTCCTTTGAAGTACCTTGCCCTTCTTTGGCTTCTGTTTTACTTTTCTTGTCGATTTTCAGAGTTAGCCACTGCTTTTTCATTGTATTTTTTTCAAAAAATCACCTTTGGCCTCACTGGTTTTCAGAATTTCAGGAATAGCCACTGCTGTCCCTTCATTACTTTCCAAAGTTTCAACCATAGCCTCACTAGTTTCCAAAATTTCAGGGGTAGCCACTGCTTGACCGTCTCCACATTCGGAAATTTCAAACATAACCTCACTGGTTTGCGAAATTGCAGAATTAGTCACTGCTTTCCCTTCCTCCTTGGCCTTCTTGTCCTCGCGAAGCTGCTCTTCCAGCGCTTCTAGAGTCCTTTAATTGTTTCCAATGGCTTGAGTATCAGGTAGTGGCATTAGGTCGTCATCCGAGTAGCTGCCGCTCTCTCCGTCTTCTGATGAGAGTGGCATAGGTCCTAACACGCTCTCCCAGTTCTTTGGGGTGTCTTTCCTTTACGTATGGCCTTGGCAGCACGACGCACGTCCTTCAAACGCCCGTCAACACCTCTGCGTTTGGCTGCCATACGCACTTCCAAATTGAAACGGCGTTTCACTACGTCACGTACGGTACGTTTTTCTTGTTTCGTCATCCCTTTGTTCTTATTGATGCGATCAATAATGTCATCCCGAGTGATTACACGCACTCCAGGTTCACCATCTTCGTATGGGATCTCCACGTAAGTTCTCAAAGACGTAGTCAATCTTGCCGTATGGGCGACGCACACAAGCCATGCCCTTCTCTCGTAGTCTAGCGTTAATCAATTCCACCTCTGTTTCATAAACCTCACTTTTGTAGACTGGCACAGGTTTCTTTTCTCGGAGATCAATATTGGCAGTGAAGTACCCTTGCTCTGGTCTTCCACCTCCTTCGGAGTTACCACCGTGTCCTTGCCCTTGTCCTTGTCCTTGGCGGAAAGTTCGGGTTCCCAAAGGAGTCTCGACGAGGAGGTGGTGCTCCGCCACCACGGCGATCCCATGAGCGTCCACGTCTCTCTTGTGAGCGTCTGGGTCAGTCTCTAGATCTTCCACGAGGAGGAGAGCGGCCACGTGCCCTCTCCTGAAATCTGTCATCTCTGCATGCTGGAGATTTAAGTCTCTGTGGGGGTGGCGGGGTCCATGCCACTGCTGGGGTTCTCGCTGCTCTCCATGTCACTGCACATTGTCACCTTGGGGACCCTGCCACTGCTGGGGTCCACCATGGTGAAAGTCCTGGAATGGTGGTGGGCGTCCTCGTCCTTCACCTTGGTACTGGTCTCCACGGAAAGGGCGCCCTCCATCTCCTGGCTGGCCACTGTCGCCCCCACTTTGCCCACGAGCTGGACCTTGATGCTGTCTCGGGGTCCAGGTTTCTCCACGTGAGTCCAGGCGTACAGCACCTCCTTTAATCTCAGCTCTCAGTCTCTCTAGGTCCCCTTTCACACGAGCTAGTTCACTGTCTTCCTTCCTTGTCCTTTGTTTCCCAGTGTTCTGATGTTTCGCAGGCGGTCCTTCTCTGCTCACGTCCTTGGCACATTCCGCGGGTTCTCGGGACAGTGTTTGGTCAGATGCCCTGGTTTCTTGCACATGAAACACAGGCGCTGGTCTGCAATTTCAGGTTCTATAGGCTGCCGAGCCTCCACAGCAGCGTACGCCTTCTCAGCACTGCCCTTTGCATGACCACTATCCTTGGCATTTGGCCACTGCCCTTTGCCTTCGCCCATCTTCTTCAACTGGGTGCCTACAAGCTCTTGCAGCTTATGGTGCTGCAGCATCTTGGCCTGGCCGAGCCACCCTCGTATGATGTAGTCCCACGTCTTGGCCAGAGAGTGCTGTTGAATCAGGCTCTTAAACACATCACCAAGCTGGATGCCAACTACTTGCTCGAAGCAAGCATCTTCGAGTTCAAGTGCCTCACGAACATCGCAGGGTTTTCGTCGTCTCCAGACGAGCGTGAAACACTGCAGCATACATGCTAGCATAGTCCGTAGGGTCACGACTTCCAAAATATTCTACAATCGCCTTCCACATGTCGAATGCGTTGTCCATACCTTCTACCATGCTGTGGTAGTCGATATGCAGACTATCCATAACAATATAACATGCTTCCACTTGTTCTTCCATTGCTTTGGCCTTCACTGCCGTTTCTTTCTCTTTATTTCTTCTCTTGTACTGTCTGGGGTCGCTCCACCATCAGGACCACTGTCCTCTGCCCTTGAACCACTGTCCTTGGCGCGGGTGTCTTCATGAGCGGGAATTTCCACACCTTGGAACTCGAACGTCTTGCTGGGGTCATAGTCTTTCCTCATGACGTACCCGAGCAGTTTTTTCCGACGCAAATAGAGCAGGAACATCTGTTTGTAGCTCGGGAATTTCTCTCTCTCACCACCGAAGACTGGGAAGTCGCGTTTGCCATCTCGCGCCTTTGGGCTCATAACCTCTGACGATGCACTGCGTGTGCGTTTTCAGAATGCAGGGATTCCCAGTGTCAACGGGGAAAAGATGGCGAAGGAATGGAGTCTTGAGTGTTTCAGCGCAAATCCAAAAGGGATGCATTATAGCCACTAGTTCTCTTTTAAGTAATATACACCGACCTGAGTAAAAGCTCATCGAGGGAAAACCCCCAGTTGATCGCTTACATACCCATACCATAATTCCTCCGACCCGGAGGACCCCTCCGACCTGTTCCAAAAAAATGGTACGTACTGTGATGCGACACACTAAATGGATTTTACATTTACCGTACCACATGGGTTAGGTGAATCAGATTGGATGGGAAGAAGAAAACTGTATTGTTTTAGGCGTGTCTATACTATAGACTCTATAGGCGCAAGGAATTGGCCTGAAACGGCCTGTGGGATGAGAAATCAGCCAGTTAATGTTTTCGCATAAATTTGGCTCGATGCTCTCGAGCCGTCAAATTGACAATGAGGTCCGAAATCCGAATGGGGGGTCACTATTAAAGTGATCAAGCCACGTGTTCTCAACATTATTGGTTAAATTATCTGCCAATTAAATTGCGCCACCTATATAGCAAACATACATGCGGCCAGTCAGTGGCTGTCATGCCGAGCCGTCGCCGACAGCCTTGATTAGCCCCAGTGCTCAAGTCGCCCACTCTCACAGGCTGTACGCACCAACTTTCGTACAGCTTGTAGGCCCTAGTGCAGCCCAGACCCCTCCTGCCTTCCCGCCTTCCGCTGCCGCCCCGCTCAACGTGTTTTGTATTGGTTGTCGATGGCTAACCTTGTGCTAATGATGTAATAGAAGTTGTATCTGTCACTTTATGTTGCTGCCTGTTATTGTTTTGCTTTTTTGGTGGATACGTTTTCTAGTATGCAGTCGCTACAGGCTCTATAGCATCTTGACGGTCCGGGTCTTGGATAGCAGAAGCTCGGCGAAGCTGGAGGTAGCGTGCAATCTGTCGTTTAGCTCGCCCGCCTTGTACAGCTCGTGGAGATGTTTTCGAATGGCAGTGGAGCCACGCGAAATGATATGACGGGCGTTAAGGAAGGCCGACACGGAAGCCTCCGCCTTCTTCCCGAGAGCCAGGACTTGGTCGCGGTAGTCGACGTTGCTTGGGTCCAGCTCCAAGTCTTCTGCAACGAAGAGCTTCATCAAACCCACAAGCTGCTTCGCGAACGGTCCGGGTCTTGGATAGCAGAAGCTCGGCGAAGCTGGAGGTAGCGTGCAATCTTGTCGTTTAGCTCGCCCGCCTTGTACAGCTCGTGGAGATGTTTTCGAATGGCTGTGGAGCCACGCGAAGTGATATGACGGGCGTTAAGGAAGGCCGACACGGAAGCCTCCGCCTTCTTCACGAGAGCCAGTACTTGGTCGCTGTAGTCGACGTTGCTTGGGTCCAGCTTCAAGTCTTCTGCAACGAAGAGCTTCATCAAACTCACAAGCTGCTTCGCGTTTGACCTCTGCCGCTTCGGGGCATCAGCCATCCAGCGCGGCTCCTGCGCGTACCACGCGAACCATGTCGCGTGAAGGTAGGACACTGACGTCCGTCGGCGCTTGGGTTTCTCTTGTTATAGACTTGGCTCATTCTGACGCTTGTTGCTCTTGTCTTGTGCTGGGGATCCGTCCACTTTAGCTTCTAGGTTGTCGAGGCGCTCGTCTTGGCGCTTGATGTGCGCCATTAACTGGTCAATGATACTCCTTTGATGCTCGATGATCGTGTTGGTTGTTTTCTTGTTTGTATCAGCTCCTAGTTCTTGGATGGTATTGTTGTTTTCATAGGTGGCGAGGTGTGACGACCCTGCGAGTAGTTCAGCGACCGACGCGCCTCCATTAACAACAGCAGCCTCAACTGGGGATCCGTCCACTTTAGCTTCTAGGTTGTCGAGGCGCTCGTCTTGGCGCTTGATGTGCGCCATTAACTGGTCAATGATACTCCTTTGATGCTCGATGATCGTGTTGGTTGTTTTCTTGTTTGTATCAGCTGCTAGTTCTTGGGTGGGATTGTTGTTTTCATAGGTGGCGAGGTGTGACGACCATGCGAGCAGTTCAGCGACCGACGCGCCTCCATTAACAACAGCAGCCTCAAGTCGTCTAACAGCAAGAGCATCGGCATCGAGCCTCTTCATCAGCGGGTAGTGCAAGATGAGGTAAGCTGTAAGCACATCTGTGACTTGTTGACTTACGTTGCCTTGGAGCTCTCCATCTTGAAGCAGGTCGTGAACAGATAGCGCTGGACATCTGCAATCTTGACTTGTGTCTCCGCGTCGAACGGCTTCAAGTCAAGGGACTTCACGGGAGCCTTGGTGTCGTGTCCGCTCAAGGCTTTGCTAACCATGTGATCTTCTCTGCTTGTATTGAAGATGTAGTTGAATCCCTTGTTTGTTGTAGACATGTTCCAGGCACCACGGTCGAAGATCCAGCGGTGCGTCAAGTCTTCACATCCGTTGACGTGCTGGGCACCACCGCGTCGAAAGGAGTGGGACGTCAGCGGCGCTACGACTCCAGCAGCACATGCAACTCGGTCAAGTAGTCGGTTGACGTGCGAGTAGATGGTCGGGACAACGGCGGCGGACTTGGACGCGATTGGGGCAGATGGTTTAGTGGCGTCAAGGGCAACAAAGTCGTCAGGGTGGCTCAACACCTCCATTAATGACGTCGCCGGTGACAGCGTGACGGCGGCTTCCATCGGGATCTCGGGCAAGTTGTCCAGCACAGCGACGGACGGCGCAGTCTGCGTGATGAGTGCCACTGCTATCGCGTGCAGCGGGCATGTGATGAAGTCGCCGTCCGGGAACAGCGACAGCCCCTGCTCCTCGGACGTTTTCATACGGATGAAGCGCACGAAGAAGATCCCAGCTGCGTCGACGGAGAGGTTCTGCTTTCGGACGAGCGACAGATCAGAGGCTCGTCCGAACAGGTACCACAGCATACACAGCAAAGCCGCGTCTTGGTAGTCACTAGAGGAACATGCATTCTTATACAAATATAGCATCATTTTTTTTAAATCACTTTTTGAGCATGGTGGAGCTTTGTTAACTACCTTTCCATCTCGCTTCATACAGAAGCTCTCGAGCGTCTTCCCCATGCTTAGCAACTTAGCTTCAACAATGTGTCGTTGAGCAGGAAAAAGCTCAAAAAGCCACATCTTACTTTGCCTATAGTACTGCATAGAGGTGTTCCGGGCAAGCGGCTTGCCATTCTTACCCTCGTGGAATGCTAGATACATTCCAAACATATCTAATACAGATACAAAACACTTACCTGTGTCATCTTTTTCAATACACTGCTTGACATAGTCAAATTCCACATTTTCTGCCTTTACAAAGGCTTTGAATGCCTTGATGGCCGTCACCTGAGCTCGCTTAGTGTTACCAGGCTTAAGATCACTTAATCTCATTCTGGTCGGAGGGGTCGGATATAATGCAAATATGCAAATGATATGCTCGTAACTAGAACAACGTATGGCGATACACATATTTTTCTAGTCCCTCCGACTCTATACATCGGTATGGCTGGCTTGGAGGATCTACCCTCTCTGCTACATGTTGATTGGCTAATAATAATACATTAACGGATTTTGATTGGGTCATCCGAAATATAAATGTATTATTGGCTATTAATGAGCCTTCCTGTCCCATACAAAAAATAGGTATGGTCGGATAAGTGATCATATTCATCCATAACCAGTATACTGGTACAAATACCGGTATCTTAACACAAGACATTGGAACGGACCCGCAAGTGTTGCTGGAGTCCACATGCAACAGTTGCTCTCTTGATGAGTGCAAGACGTTGGTGGCAGGGCTCCCGATAATGGCATTAATCGCATGTCAAAATTTAAACAGGCAATAAATAATGTATTGAGCAAGCAGATAGAACCTCTATGCATAATGGCCATTAATGGAATTAATGTTTAATGCATTAATAAATTTTTAGTCAATACACGCATGAACGGTTTTCGCATTCCAGTAGCGCTCGTTCATCCGAAGAAAAAGAACCATCTCCAAAGAGGCTGGCAGCAGCGAGTGGCGATGAAGACCGTAAGTCGCCCGCGCAACACTAAAGAGGCGCTCTGCTTGATCTGAAGTGGGGGTATTGTCCCAATCTGGACGTAGCTGCTTTTTTTTGAACCGACGCGAGCTTCTTTAGCACTGCCGTCGCAAAGCTCTCATCGGTGATATCACCAGTTGACGCTGTAGGCTGTATCAGAAAAGGTCGGACTGCCTGCTTCTCTTGACGATTCAGCAGGTGCTGCTGATCAAGTTGTATCTTGACACAAGCTGATTCAAAATCCGGACTAGCCACTATAGACCCTGTAGCACCTATCAATCAATTAACGTAGTTAAAATGTGAACAACAAAACAAGAGATAGAAAATAGTAAAAACACGTACCCAGGTACCGTTTTAAAGCTGGGTCGTCTTTCAGGAGTGCATCAAAAAGAGCACGCACCTCCCACATCCTCACGCTGTCCGACTGTAGTTGCATGGACGTACCACCTTCAAGATCGACGACATCCGGGATGACATGGATGACGCCTATGTCCTGTTTAAACGCATCACGCAGCATTTTGAAGCTGGTGATGGCATAACCCTCACTATTTGCTATTGAAGTTGGTGTCCCGGAGACTCAAGTCTGGAGAATCTGTTAACTCCTACGTTTATGATACCGCACAAAAGGTCACGCGACTTCATCAAGCAAATGGACAGTTTACGGAATGACAACATGCAAGTTTATCAGCTTGAAAGTATTCGAAGGACTTGCCCGTGAACATGGCGATTGGCTGAACAACAACGATCGACAGGCTCTTACCTTGGCTGAAGCTGTGCAGCGCCTGCGAGCTGCGGAACACCAGCATGAACAACTGTGTGGACAGACTGGACATCCTGCTGTACAGACTCTGAGAGTTGCCCAAGTCAGTGCTTGTAACGGGGTTACTTGTAACTAGGTTACTAAAGGGTATGGTTGATGTGATACACTTAATATCACATCCCTCCTTTAGTCGATACCTCCGACTCTTGATAGTTAATACGGCACACATCCAATCGGTATGCTTTTGATTAGGTTTCACTATGGTAGATAGTGAAAGTTATAGATATACAAAACCCGGCTTTGCTGACATAAAAATAATAGAAAATAGTTAATCTTTTGAGTTAAAGAGTTCAGTGCTTTATTAAGCAAAGCCTTAATTACTCTTGGAGTAAGCAGCTGCCTTACGCTCGCAATAAGTTATTGTATAGAACTTAAGGCTGCTAACCTGCTAAAGACTCTACGAGTCGCTAAGCCTTCCTCTACGCTACAGTCTACGGCAGCCCCGCTGCAGTGCTGGCCAAGGACAAGGTCATGGTGCTGGACGCAAGCGAAGCAAGCAGTAACGCAAGCGTGGGAAGGTGGTTGACAAGAAGCAGAAGACGAATTGTCCTAATTGTGGAGGTGACGACTACTGGTATTTCGAGTGCTTTGCAACTACTGGAACTCCACTTCGTCAAGACCTGACAGAGAAGGTTAAAGCGAGGATGTAGAGACACAAGCAGAAGCGACTGCCGACTTCACTCGTTAACTCTGTGCGACGTGTTGACACCACAGCCGGTGACAACAGTCATAGACTTGTACCAGGAGATGTGCAATAATGTGATGGAGCTGCAACTGAGGAAAAGACAGAAGATACACCTATCCTACAAGATGAGCATATGTCGTCTGTCTACTCTCCTACGACGCCTGTGAGCAGTGTTCCTGAGGGTGATCCTGATGATTCTGAAGACGTGCCTTCTACCCACAGCAACTACAACCAGAACCTGCTACTAAGACTCCAGAACTTGAAGAGAAACACGCGCCTCCTGTTCTTCAACTTGCTGTTCCTAGTGCTGTGCCTAGTGCGGTACAGAGTGCTGTGCCCAGTGCTGTGCAGAAACAGTGGGAGAATCCTCAACCTCTTGGAGCGCCTCCTACGTGGGAAACTCTGTTTGGTTACGTTGGCCAAGGACTGTTGCAAAGCCTGCAGCATCAACGCGTCACTCCTGATCCTAAACCTGATGAGCCTATGCATATGGCTTTCAGTGTGTACCAAGCTGAGAATCGCCAAGGAGCCTGCTTTGGGGAGAGGTTATACCCAGCTCAGGGATCTTGACGGAGGATGTTTACCTGATTGCCGTGGACCTGAACCGAGACCGCCTCCATTGTTCAACTTCAATCGAGGGCCCTGCTCGCCACCTCGTGACTTTGGACCTCCCAGATTGCCACCTCGTGACTTCGGACCTCCCCGATTGCCACATCGTGAATTTGGTCCACCCCGCTCGCCACCACGTAACTTTGGACGTGGTGGGTCCTTGCAGAGAGGACGAGGACGCAGTAGATCTCCACCTCCGAATTGGCGCAGTAGATCTACGCCTCGTGGAAGCTCTGGACCTAACCAGTTGAGCCGCTATGGACCTCCACGCTGTGACAACGATCGTGGACGAGGCCGCTCGCCTCCTCGCCGTGGACCATCGCCACGCCGTTTTGATAACAATCAAGGCGGTAACGGACCACGTCAAGTCAATGCAGTATCGCGAGGCAACGACAACGAGTATAGTCATGCAGACTACAACGAGTGGATTCTGGACTCTGGATCGCAGGCAAATGTGTGTGGAGACCGCGAAGGAACTTCAAGCCGACTTGACTTTGCTAATGGAACTACAGAGCACGCAAGTGTTTGTGGATCAGTTCTATTACGTATCGTTAACCAAGCTACCGGGAAACTTGAAGATCGCCTCCTGGACGACGTGGTGTACTCGCCTAATGCAAAGGTGAACATCATTAGTCTGGGGTACCTGCATACTACTGGAAAGTACAAGCTGTAGTGCTCACCTGATCAGAAGATCGCCGGGCTGTCGAAACCAGGTACCACCTTGAAGTACGTGATGCGTGGGAACATCTACCGACTGCGTGCAAAGAAGGTGGAGGACCTGATGGTGATGGCTACGATGAAGCGAGACCTGGACAGTAAGAAGTCGATGGAGCTGCTACATCACCGTTTTGGCTACATGTGCATGAGCTCAGTACAGATTTTGTCGAACGAGATCGATGTCGGAGTTAAGATAAATGCAAATGGCCTGAGTTCGTACGAATGTGTTGCTTGCGCTGCCAGTAAGGCTAAACGTATGACTTATGCAAGGATTCCATCAAGGAAGTCCGAACCTTTGGAGACTCTCATGATGGATATTTGTTCCCTGAGTGAACAAGAAATTAATGGAGCAACTATGTTTCTATTTATTATTGACGAGTCTAGAAGGTACAAGTGGGTATTTCGACTCAAGAAGAAGAGCGATGCAGAAAGTCACATCCAAGTGCTGTTGAACCGACTTGAAAGGAGATTTCCAAAGAAAAAGGTGCTGCGCCTGCGTTCAGACCAAGGTGGGGAATTATCGAGCAACGTGCTGAGCGAATTCTGTGATACACTTGACATCGTGCAGAAGTTCACCAACGCGTACTCTCCTCAAGAAAATGGAATTGTGGAACGTGCAAATGGAGTGTAGTACCAAGGATAGAGCTATGCTTACTGCTACGCATCTGCCTAATTCTCTCTGGGGTGAAGCGCTGGTTCATGTTGTTGCAACACTGAACCAACTACCTACCAAGGCGCTGGGACTGGTGTCGCCGCACCAGAAGCTGCTCAAGACGAAACCTAAAATTGACAACCTGAGGACTTGGGGCTACCTGACTCACGTGCGTGTACCTCCTGAGTCAAGACAACGCAAAGAGAAACTTCAACCAAGGGTAAGACTGTGTTTATTACTTGGTTATAGTGATGACACTGTTGGCTACAAGTTATTTGATCTCCGGACAGCTCAAGTTGTGACTGCCCGGCGTGGCACCGTGACGTTCCATGAGGAGTTCACGGCCGACGGTACCTAAGTTCAGCAACTATTAGAGAACGCATTTCGACATGACGATTACATACTATTAGAAACTGTACCTGTTGCGCGAATCAAGACGAGTATCAAGCTGCTGATGCTAGTGCGGCGCTACAACTTGAAGTTGTACGGCAACTAGAAGGGCCAAGCAAGGAAGTGCAGGTTCCTGCAACTGTACCTGTAGCCAAGGACGTCGTGGAGTCGCAGTCACCTGCAAATTCGTTGATTTGCCAATTCCTGCCAAAGTTCCTGCTAAGCAACCTGAGTCGACCAAGGGCGGAACATTACGGAAACGAGAGACACGTAAGAAACCTGTTGCTGTGGAGAAGGAGACAAGTGGCTTCCCAATTGAACCTCCACCTACAGAGCCGTGCCTGAAACGACCAAGACGAAAGCAGAAACCAAACGTTAGATTATTGGATTTTATGGTTGGCCACGTGCAGGCTACTACTGATATGAAGATTCCAGTAACCTAAAAGCAGGCTCGAGCTAGCAAGTTCTAGCCGTAGTGGATAGCAGCCATGATGGCGGAGCTCCAGTTCCTGAAGGACGACAAGACCTGGAAACTTGTACCGCGACTGAATGCGAAGAAGACCAAGGTCATTACATGCAGATGGGTGTTTGCTGTGAAAAAGGATGAACGAGGATGGATCAAATAATTCAAAGCAAGACTTGTGATTCATGGATTTAAGCAGCAGCTAGGGATCAACTACACAGAAACCTACGCACCTGTCATTAGATTTGAGACCATTCGAGCTGCAATCTACTATGCTATTCAGCGAGGATGGCTTGTACTGCAGTACGATGTGAAGACCGCCTTTCTGTACGGCGATCTTGTCGAGCTGATCTTCATGGAACAACCACCTGGCTTCCAGATTGATGGACCTTCTACAGTGTGTCGACTACTGAAAAGTCTGTACGGGCTTAAGAAAGCGCCGAACGTTTGGAACAAGACGCTTTATGCGAAGCTGTTAGCCATGGGGCTTGAACGATTGGAATCAGACTATGGGCTTTACGTGCTGAAGAAGGACGGACATGTGACTTTTTTACTTGTTTACGTGGATGATCTACTTCTTATGGGTCCTCGCAAGTTGTGCGAAGAGGTTGCTGCCTCTCTAGAAGAGACCTTTGAGCTTACGACGATGGGTACAGTGAAGTATCTACTTGGCGTGGAGATTCTCATAAACCAGTCGCGGAGACAGATCGTGTGACGGGAATCACACGCACCTTTAGTTAGAGGAAGCGTAGCTTCAAGCCTTGACATACGCTTTGCGTCTCTGTCCGAAGATAGCCGAAGAAAGCCCTGCTTTCTTATAGCCAAGTAGGAAGCCATCCCAATTGACTTGCACACTTGTAGGTTAGATTTAAACTGAGTATACTATTTCAGTTGTTATAAAGGAAGTACTTGTGACTCTCATAAGTACGAACCGTACTTAGGGAGATAGAGAGGTATCCCATAATTACTGAATAGCCCCAACTTGAGGTTTTAATCCATCAGGTGAAACACCTCAATGTGTAAGCACACATCAAGTTTGGTCCCAATCCAACAGTTGGAATTGGACCCCGTTACACCCTCCCATATACAAACTGGAAACACCAAACCCTGGGAAGGGGAATTCTGCGAAAGACGCGCACTCAGAGGTCCAACCTCATTTCCAAATTGGACCCGACCCCGAAAGACCAAAGCCAAGACGCCATGACGACCCCCAAGAAGGCTGTAAGTCATAAGACCACTCCCAAGACGCCCGCCAAAGCTGCCAACCCGCAGGGCACGCCACAGAGCAGCTCGAAGACCCAAGGCGCCATAACTCGCCCGGAGGGCACTCCCCAAGAAGCGCCCAAACTGCTACTCGCTGCTCCCAGCTCTCAGAGCTCCCCAAAGACCCAAAAGACCCCGGAAACACCTCCAAGCTCGACGAGCAACCCTCCTGAAGGTAAGAAGAAGAGGAGCAAGGCCAAGAGCGCTGCTACAGCACCTGCGAAGGACGCTGAAGCGAATGAAGAGACACCTATTGCCAAGAAGACGCGCAGTCGAACACCCGCTGCGGGAAAGCCCAAGCCCAAGGCAAAGGAACCCAAACCCAAGGGTCCTGCGAAGAAACTGAGAGCCTTGAAGGCGAAGGACTTCCCAGCTGGCTCCTATGAAGCTGCCAATGCGCGGAGGCATGGCGATCCCGAGTACCGAGATCCTGAGAGATCAGATACTGATCCTGAATGCAATAGCGCCCCCGGCCATCTCCTCCTGCCTTCAGAAGATGAAGACGCCGTCTTGGAAGCGAAGCCCTCGGCTGAGCCCGCAGCGCAAGCAACCTCGACTCCGAAGGAGAAAGGCATTGCCTCGCCATCCACTGGGCCAACAGCCGACAAACCCCCTAATGAGTCCGTGACTGAGGCGCTCAAGCGCATCCGAGACGCACGCGCCGCCGAACAACAAGAAGCCGAAGAGGTGGAAGAGGTCGATTATGACGAGTCGGACGAGGAGAAGCCTGAAGCGAGGTCCCCACAGCTCACAGAGCAACAACGCGCTTTGCATCCCGGCAGTCCTGCCACTCCTCGCAGCCGAGCTGCTGTCGAGAGAGAAGAGCAAGGAGGACGCCGCGCGGGAAGCCCTCCTTCACGGAAAAGACGAAGCCCCAGCCGGACCGGCCACACCTCCACGTATGACTAACATAGTCACCAATGCTGGAGTGGAGGAAGGAGTGGACCTAAGTCAACTTCATCGGGAGAGCCGTCGGCAAGTGACACAAAGGCAAGACCCTTCTCGAGCTTCCGTGGGACGGAGTCGCAGCCGGAAACGCGAACACGACTCCCTGGTTCCGCGAACACGAGAGCAGCTTTTGGCCTGCAAGGTGTGGACCCATAAGGCGTATGCCGAATACCTCAAGCTGAGTCGACAGCCTGGAAGGCCCGCCCCCAATTGTGACGAGTGTCCCATAGTCCTCGATGAGGACACTCCGTGTCTCCGTGCCGTCTTCGACGACCAATTCGAGACTTGGTTGCGGCGCATGGGGTATCCCCTTCCCTAGTTCTGGAATTCCACGCACCGACTGGACTGGCTGGCCCTGAGGCGCTTACGTTTTCGCGCTGCCAAGTTGGTGGCCGACAACAAGTAATATCAGCGTATGGACCCAAGGTACCTTCCCACACCGCAAGTTGTCCTCGAAGAGATAATTGCAAAGGTGCACAAATCCCGACAGTCTCAGCCCATAAAACCTTTAAGTATTCTAGGGCCTGTTAGCGCCGACCTACTCCGTGGGAGTGCCTATAAGCGGCCACGAGATTAGCGCAGTCCTCCACGAAGATGCTTTCCGGCTCCCACGTATTCTCGGAAACCGGGTAACCGTGCCACTTCGCCAGAAGCTGGTCGACACCCCCGCGCCTACGGTGGTCCACAGACTCTACACGTGAAGTGTGGCTCGCCGTCACTACCCCTTAGAGGTGGAGGAGGACGGAGAGGTCTACGACCGGACGAAACGTCATTCCCGGATGTCAAAGGCGGGCCCGAACGCTTGACTGAGGCGGTGGCGACCTGCCAGAAGATGCTTGACGAGCAGAATACGGAGTTGGTCGTACTGCGTGGACGTCTGCAAGAGGAGGGGCGTCGCTAGACAGAGGCGGAGCGCTCAGCGCGGAAGGCACACGAAGCTTTGAGCGAGCTTCGTCGAAGTGTTGGTCGCGTCTTGAGCGAGACGGAGCGTCGACTGGACTACTCGGTGGGCGAACATCATCCCCAGATGAGGGACTACCATCAGAGCTGGGATGAGTCTTACCGGGAGCACACCCGGTGGATACGGATTCTCTACGACCAAGTGGGACGCCTGGAAGGTCAAGTTGTTCAAGAACCGGTGGCGACTCGCTCTCCAGAGGAGCCTGCTCGGACTGGTGCAGCACCTGCCGTGGCCCTGCCAAACGAGGAGATGATGTCCCGCTTGATTGCGAATGCACTGCGTCAAGTGGCTGATCCTCCAAAGGCACCTCAGGGAGGTCCCCAACCTGATAAGCCTTAAGCATACCGACGTAGAAAGTGGGGAGGGTAGCCATAGCCGACGGCAAGCCCAGAGTATAGGCATTGCTATAGACTCAAATTACCGTAAACGGACCGATGAAGCGTGGACTCAACTTCGTGCTTTCTACTACAGACACAGAGTCTATAGGTAGATTATTAGCATTTAATAACACAAGATCCCCAATTTGGAACACTTTCATATTTTTACGCCCATGGCGGTCACTGTTCTCTTTCTGCAAGTCTTGCGCCGCAGCCATAACGCCCCGGACGCGCATTCGTATGGCTTCGCCGACTTCAATGAAGGAAAGAAGGTTTCGTTTAACGGATGGGCGAGCCCTTCAGACCTCGAAGGTCGTCTCCCTCAATCCCTCCCACACCCAAACTGGAAGCCGGAGGTACAGCCAAAGGTGTACGCGGATGGCGCAAGCTATTGACATAGAATGGCGTGAAGCCTGTGGAGGCATGCACCGCATTGTTCATGGCAAACTCAACTTGAGCCAATTGCTTGCTCCACTTGGTGGGTTCTTCCACGCAGACGCTGCGTAATATGTCCTCCAGGACACGGTTTACGCGTTCAGTCTGACCATCGGTCTGTGGATGGTCCGCCGTGGACATATCCAACTTGGTACCGAGAAGTCGGAAAAGGTGTTGCCAGAAGTGAGACATAAAGCGAGGGTCTCTGTCGCTGACATATGCTTCGGGGATGCCATGCTGCCGAAAGACATTGCCATTGAAGAGCTGGGCAGCTTGTGGCGCAGTTACACTGCGTTTCACGGCCACAAGCCGTAACATCTTACTAAGACGACACACAAAGACCAACACACCCGTGTGGCCTTGCCCATCGGGCGGTAGGTCGAAGATGAAGTACATGCTCACTGAGCGCCAGCTGTTCTCGGGAACGGGCAAGCTCAAGAGTGGCGCAGCCGAAGAAGGAGAGGGGTTTACCCGTTGAAACGTTTCGCACGTCTTAACGTAAGAGCGAACCCATTTGTACATGTGCGGCCACCAGAAATCGCGGGCCACAGACATGTACGTCTTCTCTCGCTCCAGATGACCACTGTTGAATGTGTCATGAGCCTCGAAGAGGATACGATGGCGAATGTCTTCGTCGTTTGGAACAACAAGACGAGGTTCGTCTCCCTTGTCTACTTGGTAGTAGAGTAATCCCTCGGAGAGGGTGAACCTATGCAGCTTAGCCTGTTGACGGGCAGTGAGTTGCTCCGTTGCTGCAGAACCTGTCCTCAAGACATCAACTAGATCCTTCAGATCATCGTCATCGGCATAAGCTTCGCGAATTAGCTCATGGAGCGGAGACTTGAGGAACACCACGTGTGCCAACTCGTAATCCGGTCTCCTAGCGAGGGCATCAGCCAGGATATTCTGCTTTCCGGGCTTATACTCGCCACTTCCTGGTCAGGATAGCGACTCGTCTGAAGATTCGGACATCATTCGTCCATCCAATCCCAAGTCGCGGAGAAGGCTTAACCCCTTAGTTCCCGGAACAAAAGTGGGGGGTATATTTTGATCCTTATGTTGGAGGTAGAACATAAGATAGTAAGGGAATTTGTATCTGTCTATGTTAAGTTCGATTTTCAGCAGGAGGATGACACTCGGTGAGTAAAACTCAGGCACCTCAAACATAACACGGCTTAAGCTGACCCAAATGGCGACAATGTTTTCAATTATGATGATCAACCAACATAAGTCCTGCACTGTTTATTGGGGTGTCCGTTTTCTGAGGTGTTGCAAACTTCCTACTCTCCGGCTTTTTCATTTTGACCGCTAATAAATGAGGAAAAATGGAGACCCACTTGATTGCACTGCGCCCCATGCGCCCTATCTGCAAGAGAACGCACCGACACATCAGAAAGACTTGAACATCAGAAAGACTAACAATTCCTTGATTGCAGGTAGCTACACTCCACGCTTTGCTGCACTACCTACGACTCCTCTTCTTCTTCCTCCTCAATATTGTCCTCTTCGCTGTCGTGCGAAGCCGCTCGGCGTCGTCGCTTCTTGCCCGGGTGCGTTGGCGGGGGGCGGTCGCGGGGCTTGTGCTCCATCAGCAGAGTTCGGGGGACATCGTTACCGTTGCTCCAGTCGTCGTGCCAGATATGATAGCACGTCTTCCCGCGCCCGTCACGGACTACATTGCAAAGATACTTGCTATAAATAGATGTTAGAATTGCACAGCAGGTTTAGACAACGATTGAAATACACGTACCGTTTGTTGCCGACGGAGCACTCCGGACAGAAATACTTTGTGTACTTCCTGGGCTTCGACTTGTAAATCGCGCACACTTTACAGGAGCGGTGGCGGCGTTTCAGTCCTTGATCGCTGTCAACTGTGTCTGAGTTCTCTTCGAGACAGTGTCCACACTCGGCTTCTGTCGGTTCGTTCTGCAGGATCCCGCCTGAATCTCTGCGCACCGGAGATGCTGCCGTCCTATCTTGGGCCCGGGTTGCGCTCTATTCATTCAGCAAACGAACAAATTGTTATGTTGGTGGTTGAGTTGATCGTAGGTCAGAGCAAGATTAGTTTACGTTGAATCTCTCAACATAATTCTTACCTCAATAGATTCGAATGCTTCCGGGGAATTGATTGCCAGTAGTTGCTCCATCAGCGTCTCGAAAAACGCGTAGTGCTTGGCTGGCCGCTTATTCTGCACCTTTCGACTGTGACGAAACACAATAAAGGCGTTCACCAGGGCCATGTCCAGCAATCCCAGGAAAAGCGTCTTGTAGTATTTTATTGTCTTGTAGCGTAGCTGAATGCTATACCTCTGCATCCGGAGTTGGTCGTGCACGTCGACACCTCCCATCCAGCGATGGTAATCGCGGACCAACTCCGGTGCGGGAATGGGTTTCAGCTCGCCGTGGACGCGACGCACTAAAACATGTATAACAAACCAAAGTCAGCAATATTTCTTCCCACCTCAAAACGATATACTTACTGACTGATCCAATGCAACGACTACCCCCTGAGCTGAGTAGGTGCACAGGCGTCCGGTCCATCCACATTGCAGCCGTGATTTCTGGAAACCTTTTGTTTTGGGCGATCTTTAGTGTTCCTTGGGGCGGGACCGTTATCTTCTGCTTTCTCACAGTCTTGTACTCCTTCTTAGTGACAACTCCAGTAGCGTACCCCGATCGATCTGTCTGGATCGTACCTGTTAGGTACATACGCCGATACAGAAGTTCTAAAGCCAACTTGACGGAGGTGTAAAAGCGATCCGTCACGACAAGTCGCCACGG
>JAIKVB010000354.1:0-28971 GCA_024679045.1 Phytophthora brassicae | reverse complement strand
ATATCTGGTCTTTGCACGCTACCCTTACCTGTAGGTCATAACATAGGTTATGCGGTACTGTACCGAATGGAAACTTGTTACGTACTAAAAATGTATGGAAGTTTGTATGCCGTATCCTGGGATGTGTAATTTGGAGCAACACCTGCTGCGCTCGCGATAAGAAACTACCAAGGTAATAATTAGCCGTTAATATTGCGCTGACGCTATCGGCTCAGTTGCGGGACTCCCTGTCACTGCCTCGCCGTGACGCTGCGGGAACGCGCGGTGTTTCGCTTGCTTTTATTTACTCGCTCAAGCTTGCCAAAAGTGAACCTTTACTCCTAATCGGTGCAGGCGGACATTGTCATACGTCCATAATGGACAGCATCCTCTCCGTCGTCTTGGACAGCTTGATCGCCATGAACGGCAATGCTTACACCCTCCTACCGGATTAGCGAAATGCAAAAATGCGGAATCATCACTTACGCAATCGACCTGCATTCGCGTATGTCGTGACTTCCAGGAAGTAAATATTAAATGACTTCACCGAAGTCAAAATATGGAAGAGTACGTCTGAGGCGGCGGTTCACTTCACCTTTGGCTGGATCACCATTATGTCCCTGCTCCACGGACGTAGCATCTTCCTCCGCGGTGTGCGGCGTCTTGAAGCAGTTCAATATGTCCCTGCTCCACGGACGTAGCATCTTCCTCCGCGGTGTGCGGCGTCTTGAAGCAGTTCAACGGGCGCGCAGCTCTCCCATCGCGACTACCCTGCGTCTTGGTCGTCGCCGGTCCGCTCCGTTCGCGCTACCAGCACTGGGTAACGGTGTGCTGAGCTTTTCGTCGTCGGCACTGGACGATGCTAAGAACAAAAAGGACGAGAAGAAACCGACGAACGCGCTGAGCGGCATGGGGGTGGAAGGTCCGCCTGACACGGGCAAGGCGATTCTGAGTTTCCTAATGGGACATTTGTGGCCCAAGGAGGACACCAAGGAGGCCAAGGACATTAAGCAGAAGGTGCTCGTCTCGGCAGGTCTCGTGGTGGCGTCCAAGGCGCTGACGATCCAAGTGCCGTTCATCTTTAAGGATCTAGTGGACAGCATGGGTGAGGCTTCTAATGCACTGGCTGGGTCGCCCGAGATCGCGGTGCCTTTGGCCATGGTGCTCGGCTATGGACTTGCTCGCTTTACTGCCAGCGCGACTTCAGAGCTAGCTAATGCCGTGTTCGCTGACGTGGCGCAGAAGACCATCCGCAAGGTTGCCGTGCGTGTATTCAACCACTTGCATGCGATGGATCTCAAGTTCCACCTGGATCGACAGACAGGAGCGCTGTCGCGCGTCATCGACCGCGGCTCACGATCCATTGATTTTGTGCTGCGAGCGATGGCATTCCGAGTAGTGCCGACCGTGTTAGAGATCGGACTGGTGAGTACCATTATGGCGACAAGCTTTGGAATGCCGTACGCGGGTGTCACGCTCGGTACGCTTACTGCGTACACTGCCTACACGGTGGTCGTCACACAGTGGCGTGACGAAATTCGCCGCGAGATGAACAAGCTTGAGAATGAAGCTGGAGCAAAGGTGATTGACTCGCTGATGAACTACGAGACTGTCAAGTACTTTAACAACGAAGTACACGAGACAGCGCGCTACGATGAGTCGCTCAAGGGGTACCAGAAAATGGCGCTCAAGACGCAGACGTCCCTGGCGTTGCTGAATGCTGGACAGACTGGTATCTTTAGTGTTGGTCTTACGGCGATCATGTATATGGCGTGTGAAGGCATCGCTGCTGGATCGCTCACTGTTGGTGACCTGGTCCTTGTGAATGGTTTGCTGTTTCAGCTGTCCATCCCGCTCAGCTTTATCGGTAGCATTTACCGAGAAGTACGCCAGTCCGTCACTGATATGGAGGCGATGTTCAAGCTGGGTGCTGTGACGCCTGTAATCACGAACCCGGACGAGAACCTGAGCCTCCAGGGCAGGGAGCCTAAGTCGATCGAGTTCCGTGATGTGGCGTTTGCATACCGCCCCGAGCTTCCGATCCTGCGCAAGGCGTCATTCAAGATTGACGCTGGCAAACGTGTTGCAATTGTTGGCACCAGTGGATCTGGTAAGTCTACAGTACTTCGTTTGCTCTACCGCTTCTACGACCCGCAGAACGGTACGATTCTTATCGATGGCAAGGACATTCGCCAGCTGAGTTTGGATGAGCTGCGTCAAGCCATCGCGATTGTCCCTCAGGACACAGTGCTGTTCAACGACACCATCTTTTATAACATTAACTACGGCCGCCTGGATGCCACGCCCGAGGAAGTGATGAACGCCGCCCGTGTTTCTCAGATTCACCGCTCGATCGAGACGTTCCCGGATGGGTACAACACCCGCGTAGGTGAGCGCGGTCTGAAGCTTTCTGGTGGCGAGAAGCAGCGCGTGTCGATTGCGCGTGCTTTGCTCAAGGACGCGCCCATCCTGCTGTTTGACGAGGCCACGAGCGCTCTTGACTCGGAGACTGAGTATGAGATCGTGCGTCAGTTCGACTCCATCGGACAGAACCGCACGTCG
The DNA here is from genome assembly GCA_024679045.1 of Phytophthora brassicae. Lineage (NCBI taxonomy): Eukaryota > Oomycota > Peronosporomycetes > Peronosporales > Peronosporaceae > Phytophthora > Phytophthora brassicae. The sequence continues at coordinate 26,430 of JAIKVB010000354.1, read as the reverse complement.
CTGATCATTGCCCACCGCCTGTCGACCATCCAGAACGCGGATGAGATCATCGTGTTTGACAAGGGACAAGTTGTCCAGCAAGGCTCGCATGAGGAACTACTGCGCGACGTCGAGGGCAAGTACGCTGAGATGTGGGCTCGCCAGAACGGCCACGTTCTCGGCCTGATCGACACCGATGAAGAAGACAGGGAAACCAAGCCTTAGGGAAGTGTATAGATGCAGAATCTACATCGAAGTACATTGTAGTACACCTGTTTTAAACAACAACTTCAATTGTGGAACCTAATACTACGTGGTCCACGCAAGCTTGTCGTTCCTCACAATAGTGACCAAATGCGACCTAAAAATACCATCGCAACATCGCACATCCTCCGCCATGGACGCGCTGCTCATGGGAGCGCGTCACCTGAGCAGCTCCAGCAGCGCCAGCTTAAAAATACCATCGCAACATCGCACAACCTCCGCCATGGACGCGCTGCTCATGGGAGCGCGTCACCTGAGCAGCTCCAGCAGCGCCAGCTCCTACAGTTCCAGCGACGACGAGCCGTTAAGCCTCAGTCTCTCCAAGCAACAGACCACGATGGCTCCACCCCCGCCTCCGCCAAGCTCGCCTCCCCCAGAGCTCATGCCTCCTCCACCTCCACCCGGACCACCTCCTCCCGTCGATACGAAGCGCAAAACGTCGAGACCGCGCCGCAGTAAATCAGACATACCAACAGCTAAGAAAATCACGCGGAAGGTGACGCCTGCAGCTCGCAGTAAACCGAGATCAACCTCGAAGAAGCCAACAGGGCGGCGTTCGTTGTCTCCCACGAAACTACAGGAGGCCGAGACGCCGGTTGACAGTATGGAGGAAGAAGAATTGGATGAGGAAGAATTAGCCGCTTACTCCGACCAATCTGACGTGTTTGAAGACGATGTGGAGGCCATTTTGTTCGCTGAGGAAGAGGAGGACCGACGCAAAGGATACACCGAGTGTTTGACAGAAACCCATTTAGACAGCACAGGGTACCCGTACCCGGCGTACCTCGCGAAGATGTCCGCTGTGATTACGGAGCAGAGCGCCTTCGGAAAGAACCCAGAGGACTTTATTTATTGCAACAACCTGCTTGTACGTTGAAGAATGGGTTAGGATAAAGTTGTGACGCCTAAGGGGGCTTAATGTCTTCTTTATCTGCTTACAGGTTAGTCCAAGTCAATTAAAGCGAGTGGACAAACGATCTGTTGTACTGGAAGGTGTCAAGCTGGAGCAAGTGCGAGCTGCCGCACTGCTGAAGTTGGAGGAAGATGAAAAGAGAAGAGAACAGGAAAAGTGGGTGCATTATTGTTAGCTGTAAACAGGACAATGCTGTCTTGAATAACGCTGACTGTTTTATTTTACTACAGGCTACTGGAAGCACTGGAGCCGCCTGCAAAGAAGATTAAGGTATCAGAAACCACGCTGAAGGCATTGGAGTCCAAACAATTAGTATCGACAAGCACCTCGAGAGCTTCAACAAATCCAAGTCGAAAGAGGAGTCGAAAGAAACCTGTTCCATCAGCCGCTACTCCTCCCGCAGTCGCGATAGGCTCGTCAAATCTGCCAAGTGGCACCTCCCCAAGTAGTAGCAAACAGGTACAACTACGACTGACGCCAGCAAAGGCTACAAAAACGAACGGAAAGTCAAATGGGAAAACAGAGACGTCTGCAGCTACCACAACCAAGACACCGTCTGCTACTAGTCGGACAAAGAAACCCACAGCAAAGAAAGCAGTTGCTTTGGGCAAAACGAAGGTGAGCGCCTCTAAAACGTCTAAGAATGGCCAATCTTCCCAAAAGCAAGTAGCGCCTGCAAGCAACACCCAGGCACTCAAAGTGGAAGTGGAGGCTAAGAAGAACCGAGTTCAGGTGGAGGACGACCCGGGCAACGAAAGCTCTTCCTCTTCGTCCTCTTCTGGTTCATCGTCTTCTTCCTCTTCTTCTTCAGGGTCGTCTTCAGGATCTAGTAGCTCATCTGATGACGACACAGGTCGTGACGACTAGCGTCGTGAAGGAAACATTGGTTTGGGTTTAGCAGAAGCGAACTGAAGCAAAAGTTATCGCTAATTTTAAGCTAATGGTACTCGAACCACATTCTGCTTGTTATTCTTTCTCCACATTACATGCATCAACCTGTTGCCCTGCAGTCACTTGCTTCTCGGCCCAGAGATTTGCCGCCTTTTCTCCCAGTTCAAACAGTTGATCCAGCACTGCGATATCCGGTGGAAACAGTGCAAAGATACCCAAATGAAGAATCGAAAACGGGAAATCCGGGTCGATTGACGGGCTGATCTCATAGTCTTTTCGACGTAACATGTGGCCGTGAAAGGCGCACACCTTCGTGTAACCTGGCAATTCCGGTACCAACGTGAGGAGGCTTCCGTCCACATGGTACTCCCCTCGAAACAATGAACTGCCTCGTCCGGACAGGTACCAAGGCACATAACACGACGCAATGAGTGCGTCACATAAATCGTCTGTCGAGCGGAAGTCGTCGGTGAGCACGAGCACTCTGGTCGGCCACATCTTCTGCGTGGCGATTGTAAGACGCTGAGCCAGCATATCCACTGGCAACTTGCCGAATTTGGCTTGAAAGACGGCACGCAGACGCTCCTCGACCTTCCAAAGTGTTCCTTCACTGCGACAGAGTGTAGCCATCGCCTTAGTCTCTTCGTGGATGTCGACCATGGTGGAATTGGCAGCGAGACTCAAAGCCGCGATGGCACCTCCTGATGCTCCGGCGAACTTGGAGCTGGGCTGGATATATCCGGCATCCTGAAGACCCTTTGCTACGCCCAAGTGGTACGGTATGAGGAAACCACACCCGCTGAAGCTAAAGTTGTGTGCGGCTGGTGATGCAGCCACGGAGAAGCGGCGGGTAAGGACGCGAGAAGGCCGAATGATACGCATGCTCTTCAAAATGGGAACTTGTCACTGAGACGAGGTGTTTATAGATATTAATAGCTGATATAGCCGCGAGAAGGCCGAATGATACGCATACTCTATGATACTGCTCTTCAAAATGGGAACTTGTCACTGAGACGAGGTGTTTATAGATATTAATAGCTGATATACCGGTATTTATAAAAATACCTTTTTTTGACCAGCAGCTCACTTCCAAAGATGAAGGTCAAGTTCGCCGTACTGGGCGACGCGTTCGTGGACGTGGTGGCCGGTACGTTGGCGCCCGATCAGCTGCCGCAATGGGGTGGCGACGTGGAGTGCTCGCGTCCCATCCAGCTGCAGCCTGGGGGTTCTGCACTTAACACGGCTACGCACTTGGCCAACCTCAGCAGGCGCAACCCAAACCACGAGCTGCACGTGGCGCTTCACACGGCCGTGGGCAAGTGAAATCCTGGTTTATTTGCTGATTAGAGTCAAACTTATGTAATAATCAATCGTTACAGGGAGCGACTCGTTTTCCAACGTATTGAAAGCGCATCTGGCGGAGCACAACGTGGTGCTGAGCTCACCGACGCTGGGAGACGCCCCTACGGGTGTCTGCATTGTACTGAGCGGAGCCGTGAGTCGTATATAAATTTGTAAAGGCGTTTATTTCGGGTTGCTGATTGAAGTTGATTGCAGTCTGACCGCAGTTTCATCACGCACTACGGAGCTGCTCGCGAGTTTAGTGTTGAGGTGCATTGAAGATAATACATCTTGAATTGTTGCACAGAAAGACTGACATGTTATGTTTGCAGCATATTGACGAGAAGATGGTGCTCTCGGCGGACCACCTGCACATTGGAGGTACTGCCTTGGGAACTTCAAGCTTTCCTTAAAAATTGAAGCTGGTTTTGAGACTGCTGACGTTTGTGTGTGTGCCTTCACAGGGTTCTATAGCTGTTCTAGTCTTCGAGCAAAGCTTCGACCTTTGCTGGAGAAAGCGCGCGAGAACGGAATCACTACGTCCCTGGACACCAACTACGACTCGTCGGAGAAGTGGGATGACCTCGATACGTTATTTCCGCTAATCGATGTATTCATGCCGAACGAGGTGGAAGCCATGAAGATCTCACGCACACAGTCAGTGGATGCTGCTATGGCGTATTTTGCTACACGCATTAGTGGAATTACAGTCATTAAGATTGGTGCCGGCGGTGCCATTGCACACTGCTCCAAAACGCAGCAGCAGTGGAAGCAAGGAAGCTTCCCTACCTCAGTAGTGGACGTGACAGGCGCTGGTGACTCATTTAACTCCGGATTTCTTGTGGCGTGGAAAACTAACGGTGGAGCAGTCGGCGATGCATTGCGGTGGGGCTGTGGGACAGCTTCAAAAACAGTAGCTGCACTGGGTGCATGCTCGTTTTCTCTCGCGTACGACGACGTGCAGAATGTGGTTGATGCAAAATAGAGGAACGCCTGTAGTGTTGCAGGAGCTATACATGATGCTAGACATGAAAATGCGAGTACCGGTATTAATAACAGTAATAACATATTGTAGTACCTAGAGGTCGACCTAATACCAGCTCCGATCCGAAAATCTGGCTAGAACGGATTACCGGTTGAATGTGTTTGCTAGTCTACCATGCTTCGCTATTTGGATCCATGTGAGCTGATGTAGCTGGCAAGGATTCATATTATCAATCCCGACACACTGAGAGTCCCTGACTGTAACTCACAGTTCAAGGACGCATTTGTTTTACCCAAAATATATTCGGCATGGATTGCTCTGTGGCTTTTTTGATTCGGTTTAAACCGGTTGTATAAGACTGTGCCGGTTGCAACCTTGCTACAAGGTACTAATAACGGTACCTTGCTTACCTACCGTCTTCATTCAGGCTGCGTTTGATTCTTGATTTCCTTGGGTTTCTCCGACCTCACAAATTTTCTTTGGTCCTTTTTCGATACTGTCGCGTGCTTTGACATCATCTTGTTCTAAAGCCGTTCGGATTTTGGTCTTTATTCACACAAACATGTTAGAATAAATGCACACTCAGATATATAGACGACTTATGGAAGCTTGTTACCTCTACAGCTTTAGCGCACGGGTCGCCATACCAGACGATGTTCTTGTTTTTACCAACGATGAATAGCTGTGGCACAGTGAAGAGGTCACATCGCACAAGATACCTGCAGTAAGCAAAAGATTGTTAGTCACGACAGATAACACAACAAAGCACTGTGAATTTCAGTGGAAACGTACTCTTTGCTCATGAAACCATCTTCAATGCCGATACAGAAGGAAAACTCCTTCAGCTCTCGGAAGTTGGTAGCGTTACGCCCTTTGACCTCATACATCGCCAACTCCTCGCGAGATTCTTGAGTCAGTCCAATAAACTGCACAGCTTCGGAGGACATAAAAATGTTAGCAAGAAGAAGCATCGTCAAGTTATGATGTGGCTCTACCTTTATGCGAGTTTACTTCGTGCAGATACGCGAACACCTCCAGAGCTTCTCGAGACTTCTTGCACCATATGCGAGTTTACTTCGTGCAGATACGCGAACACCTCCAGAGCTTCTCGAGACTTCTTGCACCATGTTCCCTGCCGTACACACCAGCAAAAACTTATGAGTTTCCTGATACATATTTAAAAAATCATGCATAGCGTACGAAGAACAGGATGCAGGTGACTTTGTTCGTCTCCAACTGCACTGCATCACCGTGGATAAACTCAACTTTTTCAAGGTTGTGAGCTGAAGAAATAGACAGAGCGAATGTAAGCTTAGCATCTTTTACTCGCATCAGCTATGCAAATTATAGAGATATGTTTTGTCTACCTTGTTGTAGCCTTTCATGACACATGAGTCGCTCATATTTGGCCTTACGGAGGCCTCCGATCAGCGCAACAACCACCACAGCCAGCACGAAAAAATAATCCTTTGTTAGCCAGTCTTCTCCGGTGGAGATAGAGGTTAGCCATGCCGCCACGCCGCCTATGAGTAGAGCTCGTCCTCCCACGTAGTTGAAGTCGATCATTGCAGATCAAAGATGGTCTTCAAAGGGCACTGGATATCTAGATTTAAATCTTAGAGATCTATTCGGAATTATCGTACCTAAAATCAATTTTATTAATGTCTAAATTGAAGGTAGTAATTTTGTGACTACATGTACCGGTACGAACGAATTTCAAGATTTTATGTATGCTAAATTTTAAATTTGACAGGCGAATAAGTTCTATTATTTCAGTGGCCCATGCTACTTTGTACGGTACTATGAGCACCTTACACCTTTGTAATATATTATGCAGCTGATGCGCCATGGCTCTCCTCGCGCGAAAGAGCGGTTCTCCATGGGTCAAATGCATTGGTTGGTTGTTGGTTTCATAAGCTGCGCTCTAGTAGCAGCAAGCTTTCTGCCATTGTCAGCCAGACGCCCCATTAAAAAGCACGGGATGCACTTTGTTTGGTGGCTGAAACCACCGCGAGTGTCAAACGTAAATGTGTATCGTTTTAATCGCCCGATCTAGAAAGATACCTTTGCTCACTGCTTGTTTCTTTTATTGTTTACCAGACCTCTTTAATCGTTCAGCAGTCCACACTTCCGTTTTCAGGTGTTAAAAAGCTCCAAACAAGGAACTCCTCTGACGCAGATGTACACTATATTAGCGTGTGTAGTAAACTCGATATTCTGTAGAACCCATTTCAGTAGCCGGGTTCAGTTGGGCGCGTGTCCTGCTCGTGCCGCAAACCAATCGTAGCACGCGTGGTTAGAAGAAACTTCCTTATTGTGCAAGCAGTTAGAAAGATATCATTGCAGCCTGAAAAAACCATTGCTAGCCATCCGTGGTATCAATTATTCACGCTGGCACCACGTGCAGTTATATGTATCCTCTCACTGCCACGAGCCAATACTAGGAGTAACGATCCACTAGGGTACAGAGGTTTAGCCGTTGTCTGGAGACGCTTGCATGGCTTTTGCTACGACCTCTTTCATTCTCAATTCTACACTCTGCTAGACAAACCGCCTTTACTTTATCCCAACCTTCTTCTTCGCCACCATCTACCATGGTTCAAACTGGGCACGCGGTCGGAGTCGCCTTCGCGCTAAATATTGCTGCTGGTTTTGCTACAATTCTCGGTGGTATGGTCATCTTCAACAAGAACCTGGTTCACCTAGCCAACCCCACCAGCTTGGCGGTCGCTCTGAGTGTTTCAGCTGGAGTAATGCTGTTCATCTCATTAGTGGAGATCTTTGGCGAAGCTGTCCATTTGCTTACGGAAGGTCTCAAAACGGATGGCATGTCGGAGGAGACTGCTATAGGTCATGCCTGGCTCAGTGCTACCGCGTGTTTCGCTCTCGGTATAATCCTCATCTACGCGATCGACATCGTTGTTCACAAAATCTCTCCTGAGCATGAGATGACGGAGATCGACAATTTGGAAATTATTCGCGAGTCGATGGACCAGTATGAACACAGCAGAAGTCATGATCATATCCCGGCACTCGAAGTGGAGTCCCAGACCCCCAGCATGACTTCCTACGTCAAAATGGACCCACAATCAAAGCTTTCATTGCAACGCATGGGTGTGCTCAGTGCCGTGGCCATCGGTATCCACAATGTCCCGGAAGGTATCGCCACCTACGTTGGTGCCATTCAGAATACTTCGGTCGGTTTCTCACTCGCTGTTGGCATTGGTCTTCACAACATTCCGGAAGGTATCGCAGTTGCTGCCCCCATCTACTTCGCTACAGGCTCCCGTTGGCGCGGTATTATGTGGTGCGCCATTTCCGCAGGCGCTGAACCTGTGGGTGGAGTCTTTGCATGGCTGGCTATTGGCGATGGCATGGACCCAGTTTCAGAAGGCATCCTCTTCGGAATCGTATGCGGTATCATGGTCTGTATTTGCATCAAGGAGCTCATTCCAACTGCGTACAAGTTTGCGAAAGGTAAAAATCATATCGTTGCGGTCGGCATGTTTGCTGGCATGTTCATCATGGTTGCGAGTCTCACGCTGTTCGGATACGCCGGCGTTTAAATAAAGGAATGGATATGAAGTGTCTGTCTCCAGAAGATCTCGGATGCATTCGTACAGCAGTCGGACGTCGGGAACATAATGTTTACTTCGAGAGGTATTCAATTAGACTCCTACAGTGATACCATGCTATGGTGATGCAGGTTAGCCATAGAGTTGTCATTTCATAATAATCCAATACTTCTTTGAAGTATTTTTTTAAAACATGTGACGAGGCGCAACTTCAACTTGATCGTAAACTGCACGGACACAGCTAGTTCATCTCGCAGGAGAATGCCACCTTATGACCGGAAGAAAACAGATGTGGCTGATGATCCTGCAAGTTTTCGCCACGGCTAGATCTCGCTTACGAAAACGACCGTGTATCGCCGTTATTTCGTCAGCGTATAAGCTGGTATTGTTGCCTTCAGAATACAGCCGCGGATAGCACGGTCGACTGCACTACGGAACATTGCAAAAAAATATATGAGCTTGATACATCCTACCCGACGCAGGTGTTGAAATTGACGTGCACAAAACTTGTTTAGAAAGGAACCCATATTCAATTTTGTATGACATCATGTCCTTCTTTTGTTCCCAGTGTACACAGGGCATTCGTTTCTGCATGAGTGAAGCGCTCGTCGGCTCTACTGTTGACAAACTCTCTTTCAATACTTTCTCTTGCGCTGGTGATGTTGAAGCAGAGAATTACCTCGATCTCGGGTCTTCAATAACAGAGCAAGACGAACCCACGCGTTGCAATCCTATCGATTTGCTCATTTCTCAACCTTCTTCAGCTTGCTCTTCTCACCTTCCAGCTACCGAACCAACAAACATTCCATTAGTTCAATCTTCCAACCATCCACTCTCCTTTATCACCCACCCACGCTCACTCACCACTTTCTTTACCCGAGAAAGCACCTGGGTGTTCGCGCTCACGCAGTTCTGCGGATGATACGGTGGCTTAATCACCACCTCGCCCATCACTCGGATGTTGGCACCTTCCCACTCGCATGGCATGCTACACGACAGTCACGTCGTCAAATTCCTCTCAATTAACCGCGAGTATTATCCAGGCCACGTACGTCTTGTTAAGTGCATCAAAGATGGTCTGAGCTTCTCCACTCACTCCCTTGCCAATCGACGCCAGCGCTCGCTCAGCCACTCCCTTGTTGCGCTGCTCTAGACGCTGGAGCTCCTCCTCACTGATAACAGGCAGCGTCAGTTGCAGTCCAGCCGGAGCAGCTTCCAATACTTCAATCTTCTCTACTGCTTCAAGCTGGAAGATGCGTGTCTTGCTCTTGGCGCCGTCCTGCTCTTCTTGTGTAGGCAAAAATGTAAATTACTGTCAATTGGTGCTTCCAAAGAAGCTTGATAGATCCACGAACCAAGCACGAGGAAGCCAGCGACGGGGTCTACTGTGAAGATGATTCCCTCAAAAGTCTCATGGCTGTTCGTGACCACGCGCACGGTGGCGCCCACGGCCTTGAAGTCCTGCTGCAGCTCGGCTGGCACTACGCTACTCATGGCCATCCTATCTTGACGTCACTATAGCGACCCCCCTGTATGTACTTGATGTGGTGCACACAATAATTGGGATTGGTAAATAGAAGTAATTTAAGCGAATTAGATTCATCACCTGATATAATGGATAACGAGTATGAAAGGGTTCATTGAGCGGCGCAGCGTGAGGCTAAGCTTTGGACCGTTTCCGGAGGTGCGAACGAGCGAGAATCCAAGCATGGGCGGCGGTCATTACGAAGGTGCGTAGAAGCATTTACTTTTTCTGTGTAAAAGGCGCTGCAGGTAGACACACGTGTTGCGTCGCTGTCGTTGCAATTTTGCGCCTATAAGCGGACGGATTTACACTGGAATGAGCTGTTGCTGACGCTTTGTTCTTGCACAAAATCCTGGCAGCTCCCCGCGTGCCTACACGCCAGGAAATGGTGGACGCCAAGTTGCCTCTGCACTACCGTGACAAGTGTGCAGGTCTACTGATCCCGTTGAATGAGTGCCGACGGGCCACATATTTCCTCCCGTGGAAGTGCCAGGATTTGCGTCACGCGTACGAGAAGTGCCAGTACGAGGAGTGGAAGACCCGTGTGGAGCTCTTAAAGAACCAGGACTAAGAAAAGAAAGGACTGCACTGTGGAGCAGGCGCTGGGACCTCGGGGACGGTTTTCGCGACACAAGACAGTATACGCAAGGGCCAGAGGGAGTGAATAATGAATACATGTGCCAGTGCTGCTGAATCGATGTTTCTATCTGTAGCTTGATGAAGGTGAAGACAACAACCTTCACTTCGCTGACTACAGTTTGTGATAGGTTTTGCACTCAAATTATTAGACCTCTATCTTGTGCTGTTCAAATGCCAATGATCATCGGACTCAGATGTTGTTTAGGATGAAATCGACGTGTTGTTTTCACTGTCGGCGTTCGGTTCGCCGACGGCTGTCCGTAGCGCAGTCCCTTCGTCGCTGCTGCTATCGGTCTCGTCTTCATACACCTGCTCGCCGCGTTCGTAGCGAACTTGCTGCAAGCGACGCACCTCCATGAGACTGAGCTGGTCCCCGCCAAAAGGATCGCCAAACTGCCTCGCAAGCCTACCTCCCATTACGAGAATAGTGATGAGAACGAAGACTCCAGCAATGAACAAGCCTGACGGGTTCTCGGCCTCCTCCTCTAGCATACGCTTCAGTTGCACCTGCCATGACTCAGTAGGCTCGGCCTGACCCAGTTTCTCAGGTACAGATCCATCGAAGCAGTCGATACCCTCGACATCCGTGTCAGTTCCCACGTGGAAACCCATGTGGACGCAAAAGTCTGCCCCAGACTTGGCGATAGACGACAGCGGAGAGCAAACCAGCGCGTTGCCGTAACAAGGAGCCAACGTGCCGGCGCCACCGTAAGCGTAGTACTCGTCCTTGCAGGCGTCATACCAGTCGTTGCACATACTCGGACATACATTTTTCATCTCCCACGTTCCCATAAGCGGGTGGCACGACGAGCAGGCCATCTCCTCCGTGAATCGCTGGCACTTGCGGCCGAACTTGGCTACCACCGGTTCCCGGATCTTCCTGTTCCAGCATAAGATACAAACACACAGTGTAACATGAGCGTCACCATTACAGCCTCCAGCTTTACAATCTCTCGTTTTCACGTACAAACGGAGAGGGCGCGCGTGAGTGGAATCACAGCACGTGCTCTTGCGGTACTTGGTGCAAACTTCCATCCCCTTCGTCTGCATTACCAAATATTCATACAGAGAAAGATACGACATTTGTCCCTTTAATACCAGCAAAGAGCCAACAAGACCGAAGCGAGCAGCTCCGCCACGTACGCGCTGCATGGGTTGCGTCTCCTGGTCGAATTTGAGGACGCCGGCCGATCGGCACGTATTGTCGGGTTTCGCCTTGGGCTCCGCCTGCACAGCGGTCCCTATCAGGAGCACTGTTAGCAGCATCGTTCCTCTCATCATCTCCGCTCGGTTTATGACGCTTTGAAGCCGATTGGCAAGTGACGGGTATTTATGTAGTTCCAAAGGTGATATGCTGTATAATAGGTCCTTAGAACTTTTAGACGCAAAATGGCTCACTTTTGAAAATAGAGCCAACATGGCGCAAAACTTCCGTAAGGAGCTGGTCGTACTGCGTGGTATGTTTCCATCCTGGGACGTCGAATTACTGGATGAGCTGCTAGAGGCGCATCAGGGAGATGTGGAGAGCACAGTGGACTCGCTGTTAGCTATGGACGTGACTCCTGCCGCCGTGGAACAGCCGCCGCCAGCGCCAGTTGAAGTTTCGTGGTCTCCGACGCGTCGGCCACGCAGTTCGAGGGCGCTACCGTCGTCTTCTCCCATGGGACAACGACGCAGTCGCATTCAGCTGCCTGAAGACTTCTTGCGCCTACCAGTTGACGCGTCTCGCTGTTTGTCGGAGCAGGAAGAGCGTGACGCTATCTTAGCTCGTATGCTGCAGGACCAGTTTTTCCGAGACGAAGTGCTCTCCAGTGAAGAGTTTTCTTCTCACTTCCACGGAGACAGACCTATCAGACAGAGTCAGGGGTACCCACCTGAGAAGACGGCGGCTGAAATCGCTACTGAGACGTACACGGCCATGAGCGAGAAGTTTACGTCTATGAGCGAAGGTTGGCAAATAGAGAAGTGCTATTGAGGAGTGTGGATAAACCTGAATTGATATGGGTGTTATGCTGTTGTGCTGATTGTAGTGATGAAAGGAAAGATGCATGACATGTACATGCGCTTCCAGATGCGCAATGATGCGCCCGCCAGCAGAGATCCGAAAAGGTGAGTTACTTTATCGTGAGTTGTGTCTTTACCACATTTATACTAACGTCGACGTGCTGATGTAGCAAACGGCCCTTGATGGACGATGTCAGTGACTCCAGCGAAGATGAAGACTTGAATGATAACTCGGACGTACGACGTCGCAACATGGACCAACGTCGGAGCCAAGGATCGCCAAAGCGATGGAGTCCTCGCAATACATCAAGCAGATTCGACACTGGTGGCAGTGCATACTCCAAGAAGGACGACTAGCTGCTTCCCTAGGACCTTAGCCACCTTCCGACGAGGCTAAAACAATCGGTCTCTCATACCCTGCGTCTAATTCCACCAAGCCTGATGAGAACAATCAGGACTATTTTCCATTTCAACAAGAAGGGCGGCGCGGGGAGTATGTTGGCATGCCCGCATTCCCGTTGTATCAGCTTTAATAAGAGGAAAAATCGATCATATCCGACCGCTTCCACGAATTCTCGGCTGCTTTGTCGCCATCAGCAGCCGGGGTGACGTCCTCGTCGCTATCCTCAAAATCGTCGAGCATTTCCTGCTCAGCAGAGATTTTCTTCTCCTCCTTCTTCTGCTTTTTAGTTTTCTGCGTCGCTTCCGCAGCAGCTTCATCCGCATTCAGCACTTGCCTCATATCCACTGCCGTATCTCCTTTAAAGTATCCCTGCATCAGTCACGCAGAGCAATTAAACCCCTGCTTTCTATCAAATATGTAGCAAAATGTCTTAACCCACCTGTAGCTGCCAGGCCACGAAGCTCGAGGTCGGGTACGGTCCATGAATCTGTCCGTCTGCAGCTTTGTACTCCCATTGAAGCTCCTCTTTCGGCGGGTTTTCCTCACTCTTGGCTTCCTTCTCGTCACTAAACTGCACACGTCGTCTCTGATCCAGCAGCTCTTGCTCAGGTACAAATTCCTCTTTCATCTGACTATAAACATCCACTTCACCAGACCTCATAAGAAAATCTGCAGCTTCTGTCACCTGTTCAAACTGCTTCTTCTCTTCCAGCGTCTGCGACGATTCCGTCCTCTCCGTCCTCTGCTTGCGTTTGCTCCCAGATCGAGCTCGCGCCACCTTCTTGGAACCAAGTCGTTTAAGCGCCTGAAGAACCGTCTCGCGAGGCTGCAACAGCGTGGCCAGCGTCCGATTGGCTGACTCCTCCGTAAGCGTCTCCTCCCCTTGCTCGTCACGGAAGTCACGGCGTCTCTTGGCGCTCTTGGCCGCGTCTATCTGCTGCTCCGACACACCGTCCAACCAGGCCTCCTCCTGTACCTTTTTGGCCTCATCGTCCCACACAAAGTTTCCCTTGTCGTCGAAGTGGCCTTCGTCCTTCTCCTCCTCCATATTGAACGCCGTCATCCCGCGCTTATCCTCGGAACCCGCCATGGCAATAACAATAATTGCTGGCAAACTGAGGTAATACTGGTGTGGTACATCAAATGTTTAATTACGTGTGCGTATGGTGTGGCACCAAGCCAGTCGTACTGGTTGGCAGTGCTGGAACAGACCAAGAAAACGCAGCAGACAGTAGACAATGGTGCGACCCCGTGCAGCAAGGCCGAGACGATGCAATGGACGTGAATATACTGACTGATCATGGTGTGTGTTTCTGCTACAGGGAAAAACCAAGAAGACGCGCAAATTCGCCGCTGTGAAGCGCATGATTAGTCCTCGCGATACGCGCATGTACGTTGCGTCCTCTGGTGCTGCAATTGCCAATTTCCTGACGTTTTTAATTGCTTTCTGTTGTTGCAGCAACTCGGTCCGACAAAAAGTCGCCAAGGCGGAGGAGAAGAAGCGAAAGGATGCGGAACCCAAGCAAATGTAAGAACATACATGACGAGAAAGCGGCAGTTGGAGGACTAATTGCTGTCTCGTTACTCTTTGCTCCTGTTGCACAGTGATCAGATCCCGTCCAATATGTTCTTCAAGTACAATTCCGCGCTGGGTCCGCCCTACAACGTCATCGTGGACACGAATTTCATCAATTTCTCCATCAAGAACAAGCTTGAGGTTGTCTCGGCCATGATGGATTGTCTTCTCGCCAAATGTACGTTTCTATTAGCTGCCAACTACGAAATTCTTTGCCGATTCTAGTTGCTGATACTCGATGGTACGTTTTCGTGCTGATTCATGCAGGCACTCCATGTATCACGGACTGCGTGATGGCAGAGCTGGAGAAGCTTGGACACAAATACCGCGTGGCACTGCGACTAGCGAAGGACCCTCGCTTCGAGCGGCTGCCATGTACGCACAAGGGAACATACGCTGATGACTGCCTGCTGCAACGCGTGCAGCAGCACCGCTGCTACGTCGTTGCGACGTGTGATCGGGAGCTTAAACGGCGTATCCGTAAGGTCCCTGGTGTACCCATCATGTATATCTCTAACCGAAAGTACGTGATTGAGCGGCTTCCGGAGGCCAACGCGGCTAAAATCAAGTAGACATATGTACTTGTCGAGCGTGGTGAGCAGTTCTAAATATTCGATAGGAAGACGAACAGCATAGCAGACGCTGTTACTGCAAACCCGATACATAGACGTATATTTGAATTTGATAGAGCGTATGGAGTGATAGCGGTGGCTGTTTAAAGTCAAGCGTCGCCCTATAGTTCCAGTGCAATGGGATCCAGACAGGAAGATCAAGCAACTCCTAGTAGAAATGCCACTTCTTCAGCAACCGAAAGCATCCTTCACACTCAAACTATGAATTTGATAGAGCGTATGGAGTGATAGCGGTGGCTGTTTAAAGTCAAGCGTCGCCCTATAGTCCACTCCAATGGGATCCAGACAGGAAGATCAAGCAACTCCTAGTAGAAATGCCACTTCTTCAGCAACCCAAAACACCCTTCACACTCAAACTGTACAGCGCAATTGTCTTCTTGATGAGTACTTTGAGAGCACGCAGCTCCTGCAAGTAATTCAGAATTTCTCAACAGGTTTGGCTACAACGTTCAAGACGGAACTTCGTTTACCAGCAAATCCATATCCTGAACTGCTTAATACTGTCCGGATGCATGAACTTCGACAAGATTTTGTTCTGCAGGGTAACGATTGCAGTGGTGCACTTGAACTGACTCTGCTAGGGGACCAAACTTCAATTCCTCAACAGTTCCAAGTGTTTAGTGTGGATCACGAACAGTTCGCGATGCCGATTTGGGGATGTAAGTTTACTCTTGAACAGTGTACTGGGGCAAATCTTTACGGTCTATTGGCACTCTTGAGCAATTCTTTACGAGGATTAATGACTTTTAAAGAGTTTACAGATGATGAATGTCAAGCAACCGCATACGGTGCACTCGTTGGCAATAGCATCTTTGGTGCACGATTGCAAGATCTACCACCTTGTTTTCTTGAGTTTGAAACTCACGTGTTTGTCGCTGGCTTGCATCTGGAGAAAACTATGGCAGTCTTTGTGCGGTTCTTGATAAAACAATTGCGCGAAGCTTCTAATGCAGCAACGACTTTTGCATCGCTTTCAGCAGAGGAAGCTACAACCTATCGTGGTTGTGTTCTATGCGACGGGATCAGTATTTCACCTCAAACTTCATCTTGTAGTGAAATATTTACTCAAGATGTTGTACCAAGTGTGTGGACCATCGAACGTGTTTTAGAAAGTCGAGTGGCTTTCATGAACGCTGTTAAAACAGCACTTGTATCCAATTCGCTCATCACAATTAATCGATATGAATCTACCCAACTGAGCAATTTAAACGGAGGCTTCTTGTGTCATGTTGAACAAGCATTTTTCTTTCACTTCTCCATGCTAGAAGGAAGCAAATCCGCCTACAGTACTAAGAACGTAACCTCATGGAAATCCTTTTTCATCCACAGCAGTGCTTTGACTTCGGGTATTTTCTTTGACTCGCAAGGTGCTCTTAGAATCGCGGCGAGGTTTCGAGCAGTGGCATTAGAAGAAGAGCGTAAAAATCACTCTCAAAAGAAGAAACAAGTAGCAGTTTCTAAACCAGAGAGAGTTGCAGAAAAATTGTCTGGAGGAAAGTCGCAGTACGGATTTGTTGGTATTTTGCAAGAGCTGATGAATAATTTTCGTCATATTGGTCTTGGAAACGAAGAATTCCGACAGCAAATGAATCGTCTCGTTAATTGCTTCGCATACAGTTTGGGGTATCTTGTTGCAGCACACGAAATGCTAGAGAATATCTTCCATCGGCCTGAATGCTCTGCTAGTATGGTTGTAGCCATCCAAGCAAGCTTTACTGGTCTTGAGATTTTAATGAAAAAGTGTATCGAGGAAGCGAGCGCATCGTTGCAGACGTCTTTGTTGCATTCTACGTGTTCCCTATTATCTCATTTTTACAGTCAACTGCAAGCTGCTTCGGTCTTGGAAAATGAACAACATGTTGGGGAATTTATGGAGTCACTTCGATGTGTGAAGGAATTTCTCTTTATAGTCATTCGTGTTGCTTTCAATGACTTTCTTGATTTGGTTGGAAGCTCATCCACAAATAATCGACTACGAGAGGATCCTGCATTTCTACCGGAGATTGACGTACTTAGGTCTCTTGAAGTGGCAATTGAAGAGCGCAAATACCCTGCAGCTATCGTATCAGAGGCAGTTTTTGCTCAGTTTGTGGTCGATTCTTGTCTTGATGTCGCTCTTGAAAGTGCTGTGATGAATACTATTGCGGTTGGTCTTTCGCCAAATCCTTTCATTGAAATGACGAAGAACCTGCAGGTTTTCGCCGTCCGCCAACTTGTCTGGAATCAAGCTGTGAAACCTACGCCATGTAACAACATTTCCACTGTTATTAGACCTGGATTGCTGGATGTTTTCCTGCTTAATGGAACTAACGTATGTGCTGTCAACCCGAAATTACTTCAGCTCATTAGTGGTGACAAGATTATACAAACTTACCAATGGCTCATGGACCACCATCTCCTTCATGATGGTAACTACAAACCGTCCAAAAGCTCCTACTCAGCAGCGATTTTCCCAATGATTTTAGTGTTTCATCCTCTTTTCATCGCAAGTGCGAGGAACTCTGAAGATTTATCGTTATTTAACGAAATTGATGTCATGGAGCATTATATACTGGAAGGAAAGGATCAAGCCCAAGCACTCTCATTCTTCATAGAAGCAGCATGTACAGACCTGCAAAAAATTAGCTCATTGTGCGGTACATCTCCAAGTTCAACCGGTACTAATTGCTGGCAATTACAAGTCGAAGCTCATGTGATCGACTCTCGTGGACAAATCGTAGCAGTTCTCGGTCTCTCTTCATTGACACCAAACGAGCTTCTCGTTGCAACGTTGGAAGAGGCTACGCGTAAAAGACTTGGCGTGCAAGTTGTCATCCATATTGCTGAAGTACCGAATCAAGGAAGTACCGGTACCACCCCTATAGTAATACATAAGGTCACCAAGCAGTACGTGTTTCACCACCGTTCCACAGATCACCACGAGGCAGTCCAATCCTCCACGTTAATGTCACCTCTAATGTCGTTTCGAGTGTCAGAGTACGGCGTTTTCCTCTCAAAAGAAAATATTATGCTGTGTTTACAAATTATTGAGTCAGATGTACAACTTCGCCAACATTCTGACATTTCTCGAGAAGAATGGACTCCATATGCGTCCCTGGCACTCCAACGTCAAGATAGTTTGTTAATTTACGAGCTCAATATCGTACACGAAAGTGTGAATCACTCCAGCTCACAACATCATCGCGAGAATGAGTTATTCAATCGGCTCGTGACGAGCTCAAATATCTGTCAACTATACTCATTGGTATGTTTGCAGTCCCCTTCCAGACTTGAGTATCCTCTACTGACAGTATTACTTTCTTTCATGTTACCAGGAACAATCAGTGAAATGGCTCTTGGATGCACATCAATGCAAGTTACAACAGAGAAAATTGCTAAAATCTCGAACCGACATCGCCTCCACCGGATTTCCTCCTTCCACGGTCTTCAGTGTTCAAAACCGCTTGACTCTCCAGATTATCGCGCAAGTGGAACAGCTCGTTATTCCGCTCAACCATCAGCTTCAGTTTGTTCATCAACCCTCGAATACACTTGCTACACTCCGAAAATGTGTTGCGAGATGGCACTCCACTCAGCCTCCAACGGATGAACAAATTGAGCTTTATCGCAAGGAGCAAAATATGTCGGGAATCGTCTTTCCCACTCCACGAGATGACTCTGCAGACATCATTGTTGAACTAGTAGATAGTCTACGAGCCATGTGGGTACTGTTGCTATTCTTCCGCTTTTCATACCAGCGAGCGTTCTTTGCTCATGCTGACAGCAAAAGTGAAAGTGGGCAAGGTGAAACTACAAGTCAGAGCCAAAAGTAAGGGATGATAACGCATTACTTAGAAATCGCAGTTCCTAGTCATCAAGATGAGATTCGTCACTAGTGTCAGTCTTCAAATAAAGACCAGCATCAATACCAGTCGCACCGCTCGAATTAACAGGTTTTGGGTCTTTAAACTGGCAAAGTATCTAGCAACAACGAAGTAAATGTTATTTTTCATGCAGAAACAATAATTTAAAGCATAATTACAAGCGCCCACCGGAAAGATTGCCTCGCATGCAGAGTACAGCTCACGCGGCTTCTTTGAGTCCGTAAAAACCACTTTTCCACTCACAAACACGAGTACCTTCACCTGTGGCTTTTCCAAACGGTAGATTAATGCTGGATACAACTCCGGCTCGTACTATAACAGCAACAACTTATCAGCAAATAAACTAACATAAGAACCTGATCTTAACTCACCGTGCAGCAGTCGCTGTGAGCGAAGGATAGGGCTTCCACGAGCACTCGGAAGCCCAAGTCACACGTGGCCACAACATTTTGGATCTTAAAGTCGATGAGATTGACTCCTGGGAAGTCCATTTTCTGGATTACCTGTGTAAACCTACGGGCCACGTTCTTAATGGCTTCTTCAGTCTCCGCTCCCGTACAGACGAGTTTGCCATTGGCGAAGAGCATGGCCGTGGCTTTTGGGTTATGAAGCTTCATGAGGATGCAGTTCTTCTTGGGTACAAGCTCTGCCCGTCGATGGGATTTGACCAGAAGGTTCGTCAGGTCGAAGCGCATACCCAAATTGGCGGAGCACACGTAATTCCTAGCCAAAAAAATAGTCAGAGAGAGGTATTTGGAGACAGTATTATCTCCGCTTGTTGAGGGTACTACGTCGAAAAAATGAGCCGTGCAGAGAGCTATTACGATGGAGGAGAAGGGAGCAAAATCTTACTTAATGTGGAGCTCTGGTACGAACGCAGTGGCGACGAGATCATCATTTATAGACGCCATGCTAGCCATCGTCCACGCTCGCTACACACTGTGAAGTTGAATGAGCTAAGTACGATTTAAAATTAATATGGCTACATGTGAGACATCTGGTTGCAGTAAGGTCGTGTGAAGTGGAGCTCCTGTACAGCACGGACAAGCTCATTATCGAAGAGTTTGCCGCTTTGTTCCAGTCTAGAGTGTTGGTTGCTGGTGGTTGCATTGCATTTGCTTGTGAGTTTTCTGCGCTGTACTTCGAGCACTGCCAATTTCTTCTTCAGATTCGCTCGTTCAGCCTCCACGTGCTCTTTCATTCGCCTCGACTCCAGAATGGATATTTGGTTCTTAGTATGCCTGGTGAAGAGTGAGCGTTGATTATTGTCGAGATGTTCCTGAATTTGAGCTCGCAAGGCAAGTGCGCGCTGTCGGTTCCGTGCAATTATCTTATCGCGTACTTGTGCTTTTTTCGCGGTGATGCGATCCTCTTCTTCTTGAAGCAACTTCAGGATGTTCTCTTGCTTCTTGCTCTGCAATGTTCTAAATCGGCGCTGAATTCGTGCTGCAGCTCGCGAGCGATGCATATGATCAACCAAATAGACGCGACTCTCTAGCAGTTTTGCTGCCTTTAGAGCGGTTTGCTTCAGCTGCACAATCAGCTTCTTGTCCGCTTCACTTTTCAGTCGAGCTGTACGAAAGAATTGTCAGAGTTGGTTGTGTATTCACTGGCTAATGATTCAGCTTACCTTTTTCAGTAAGATCTTTCTGCAATGCTTCGCTGGAGCTCCAATTGATGTTGAAGCCGGTCGGAGCTTCAGTTTCTATATCTGTTGTACGGTTGGAGCTGACACACCTGAGTATCACCTCCAGCGTGCCGAGATCATCGTGCAATGTTGTAAGGAAAACCACTTCTCGAGATGATACCAGCGCTTCCACGTCTTTTTCGCTCAGTTGCCACCCGCTTGTCCCGACGTACACTGTCTGCGGTCGTAAGCGTGCTGACGTTCCCCCATAAGAACGTGGTCTTAACAGAAAGAGCTCAAAGTCGAGTCGGGGGAGAGGACTTGTCTTGGGTATTATTTTATCACCATGGACCGGAGTACTTCGAGCCTCAGGCAGACAGAACCTTGGGTAACTAGTGACGGAGCTCGACACCTGATCCTCCCATGCCACAGTGACACTGCGAACGCATTTGTGTTGCCCTTTCACTCGAGCTGCATCAGCAATTGGGTACAAATCACCACTTACCCCCTCTACTGAGCGTATACTTGCGTGGGCAACGTGCTCGGTTTCGCCTACACGAGTTAAAGACAAGACCCCGTCCTGATGAAGGAAGAGCGAGCTGGACAACCACACACGCGCACGCACCACTCGCACCTCGATCTCCATTTCCCCAATTCGTTGTTTAGGTCATAGTAACTCCCTTCCGGTACATGTAGCACACTACAATAGATAAAGGTTGACCTAAAATAGTCAGCACCTAAATGCACTTCAACTGGCATTCCGGTGCTCTCAGACTTCAGAGCCAGACATGATGCTCTGAGTGCAAATTTTCTGAGCCAGACATGATGCTCTGAGTGCAAATTTTCTGTGCTTCTCGGCCACATGTCGTGATTGTCGTCACTAAGCCAAACAAAAAGACGGAGACCAAGCAGATGCAGGACAAATTTCACTTATATATACATGCTACGAAGCCCCCAACGTGGAGGCACGCTATGTCTCGGGTCTCAAATCAACTAAAAAATACTGCCGAGCAACAAACTGACGGAATTCCTGCCGCATAGTTACGTCAGTCCTTACTCCACGCTGACCATCTTCCACGCATGCGCTCTCATCCTCCACTGAATAAATCAACCACACCAATCCACAATCTCCCTACAACACCGTTCTGGACAGCACTGCCAAGCCCAGTGGCCAAATCCATCCCGCTTGTGCTCATAGACAACAGCTCAGGAGGTCGTTGCGCACTCGCGGCCGTGTTTGATGCAATACCCATTCTTCTGCACCCACTTTTCACAGCCGTCGGCCTTGCACTTAATGCCACCACCGTGGCCGCGGCACAAACCCTTCGACTGACTACTCTTTGGGCAGTCTGGGTGTTTGCATCGCGCGCCACCGCCGTGAGCCTTGCACAGACCACGCGACTGCGCCGTCTTCTCGCAGTCTCCGAATGAGCAAGGGGTACCTCCGCCGTGAGCGATACACTTGCGGTTCGCTTGCGCGCTCTTGTTGCAGCTGGGGTGCGAACAACGCTTGCCACCTCCGTGTGTGCGACACAAGCCGCGGGATCGGGCAATGTTGCTGCAATTAGCGTATCTGCAAACACGCCCGCTGCGCGAGCCGCTACCGTTTAGGGCCGCCTGGACCGCGGCGGTAGCTGCCGCTGTCATAGCGTCACTGCTGCCTTCGGTCCGACCGACACTCGAGCTAAGCAGACGCATGCCGCTCTCTTCGTCTTCGGATGAAATTGACATTCGATCAGAACCATCGAACGACATACGTGAACGTCTCCTATCTTGCAGGAAAGACACACCAGGAAGTGACTGGGAGTACATCATTGGGGACGTGGAAACAACAGACGAAAGCGAGGAGTTGGACATTGAGCGCAGTGGGGCCTTAGCATGATGTTGGTGCATCATTTGTGGCTGGTGCAGCGGCGAAGGTGACGGCGACGGCGACTGGGACGACGACGACATCGTCGACAAGTCCGAGAACGAGCGCAGCGAGAGCGGCGGCGGGCGGTTAGCAATGCCCAGCGACTTCAGGTGCGTGCCTGGAGAGTTACGGATCGAGCTGAGCGACGGCAGACGCGGGCTATTCTCCACCATGGCGCTCAAAAACGGGTTGTGAGTCTTGCCGACGGGAGCAGCAGGCGCCGAGAGCGCCATGCTGGCGAACGGTGACACAGGAGGGGCTAGAGGAGGCGTCGAGTGAAAGTTTGACGAGTTAGAGCCTCCATACGTGAAAGCGTGAGAAGTGGCAGGCACGCGCAGCCGAGGAACGTCCAAATTATTGGGGCGAGGCAGCGGGGAGATGAAACACATCTCCTCCTTCTGCATCATCAGCTGCTGCTCGAGTTGGCGCTGCTCCTCGAGTTCGGCGGCCGAGAGTCCGTCGTCGCTCAGCTGGGGCTGGTAGAAAGTCGAAGAGCCCAGTTGGCGCTTGAGTGGGTCCGTGAGTTCGCGCACTCGATTGTTGGCGTCTACGAGCTTGAACGAGGGCGTCGAGGCGGGCGCCGAGCCGTGTAGAAGCTGATCCCGGGGCTGCATCCAGTCCATGGTGTTCATAGTCAACACAATAGGGAAATGGACTCGTGTGACGAAACAGGAGGAGACCTATGGGGAGCGATGCGGAATGAAGAGTGAAGCGGGACGGGCGAAGACGGAGCCAAACAAGTGTGCATGCACACCAACTGCTCGAAAACACCGGTAGGGATGAGGTTACGAGGAGATCTCCCCAAGCTTACAAAAGCCAAGTTTAAAATAAAAGAAATTGGCAGATGGGCACAG
This sequence comes from Phytophthora brassicae, assembly GCA_024679045.1. Lineage (NCBI taxonomy): Eukaryota > Oomycota > Peronosporomycetes > Peronosporales > Peronosporaceae > Phytophthora > Phytophthora brassicae. The sequence goes on along the minus strand of JAIKVB010000354.1, from coordinate 3,447 downwards.
TCTCTGTCTCAGCAGAGACAGGCCATGAATTACACTTGGCGAGCACGTCCAAAGCACGCTTAATCTTAGCTACGGTACCCGTACGCACATTCTGCAGCCATTTAGTTAAGACTGGGCCATAGAATTCATGACGTCAAATTTAATTTAAATCCACTGTGTATAATCACGAAAACTTATTATGCAGCCGTCCACGATTTCAGAGTGTCACATTGAGTACTGGAGCTTTCTCACCATTTATGTTTGTACTAAATGTAAAGTAAAGGTGTTTTCGAGCCACCTCCTGGTAAAACAACTCGTGTCAAAAGTGTGGGGCATCAAAGTCCACACTAAGAACTTCAGATCAACTAGCATAATATTATAGTATGGGTAACAATTTAACAGTAAAAAACCGATCCACAAATGTGTTGGTTCATTTTCTGACAACAAAGCTATAATTGCTCGCCTTTTTCTGGTATGTAAGCATTTTGTTCTATTTTCTTTAAAGCATTTTTTCAAGCGCAACCTTCGTGGGAAATATATTAAACTACTGAGTCTGCTCGGTCCTTTACATTGTAAGAGTTTGGTGCAGCGCGAGGAGTTTAAAGCCACCGTTTTGTTTCAAATACGTTGGTTTTTACGTATCTTGTAGGCAAGCCCCGTCACATTCTCCAAGTTTTGTAAGCTGCTCGCCAAGTGTATTATGACAGTGCACGGTGATAAAAGATACCCTTGCTGGTTTAAGCCAATTGGAAAGCGGATTTTCTTCAGCCTCCGATGGCCTGATCGCGCGGAGACAAGGCAGGTGTCGATCTTGACGAGACAGAGACCTGCATGCGCGACGATTTTAATAGCACGCGGCGGAGGCGCTACGGTAGCCTAGCGCGGAGGCACCCTTGCCTCGTGTTCAGGTTGGAATGGGTCTGTCACGCACAGCAGAGACAGGAACTGCCGCCTCGCAGGCCGTGCAAACACACAGCTGACCAGCACTTCACGAGGGTTGCAGCAAATCGGTTTGTAGACGCGAGAAAGAACCTACGGGGATGCTCCGCGCAGGACCGGGGCAGGTACTACTCTTTGGCTCGATGCCACTCCCGAAACACCGGTCTCCTTAGCGCTTCCTGCCACAACCAACTGGTGTGGCGACCACCATCTTCATTACAGTGGTGCACAACGTTTTCGGCCATGATGTGAACTAATAACCTGCACAAATGCATGCTTATTCTGGATGATTTGCAACTTCGTATTGACAAACTGTTTCCGTTTATAATTGTTGAGCTGTAAAACCTGAATATAGTCCACTTCTCTATAAAAACCTGCACAAATGCATGCTTATTCTGGATGATTTGCAACTTCGTATTGACAAACTGTTTCCGTTCATAATTGTTGAGCTGTAAAACCTGAATATAGTCCACTTCTCTATAAACGATGCACTACTGTACCGTAAGGTTTCCGCTGGTCCTGCATGGTAGCCATCTAGCGCACCCGCTCAAGCGGTCGCAGCAGTCTCCGAATTCTGAAATGCATTTGTGAGCAACGCATCACCCCAACAATCAAGTCCTGGTGCCAATGTCAACCAGCTGGCCTCGGTCCTTTCGCAATGCCAAGTTGGCATTCGCAGGCTGCGAATCGCAGCAGCAGTCATACGTCAGCCATGCCATTCTCTTCTACGTAGAAGGCGCTCCCAGCTGGTCAGAAGCCTTCTGAACGAGGAACATCTTCAACATCAAGGTCTCTCAGCATGTCGAAGTTACCGCCACGACGAGGCAACCAAAAGAGCTGGAGCTGCAGGACCGCGAGAAGGGCAGCAGCATCTCCATTGAACCCATCACCAGGTGCGAAAAATGGCAAAAACGTCGTAGTCGTCAAGATACATTGGGGAGCAAGTTGAATCATTGCCAATGATGGCCTACAGCGGTATTAATAATAGCAGGGCCAAGTACCAGTAAATTGGTACTGGATTAGTATAGTACCACTGGTACTACCAACTGGTGATCATCACCTTTGATCACAATCGACTCATCATCTGCGCTGATGCGGGAAAAGCTCAGCTGAAGCTGAAGTTGCTGGGCTGAAGGAAAGCGGGTGCGAGATGGGGCGCGGCGTCCAATCACTCATAACGCGCATCGACGGCGGAACTCCATCATGAATTTATCCCGTAACGAAACCTTCCTTGCCTCTCGCTGAGGTCGTTTCCAGAAAGCACCCGCGTAACCACCGCTACAATACGAATACAGTACAGTAACACCGTCAGCTACAAAGAAAACAGTTTGTACCGTCCATTTGACAAGCAAAATCGATCCGCCAGTCGCAATTTGCGACTCGCAAAACGAAACAAATGAGCAGATGGTTAGATTCGTCTACAACCAGTAGCATCTATCGCTTTAGTCAGGGTATTCCGTTTCACTTCAGCTATCACTACATTTCAGAAATTAACCCCACAGCCCTATCAATACAGTCTCACAGGTGATATTCAACTTCCAACCGCTGCAGTACCTCGTCCACCGCTTCCTGCTCCACCGCCCGATCTCGATGCTTTACTGTCACGGAAGACGCCCCACAATACGCCAATAACTTAGCCAACCGCTCACGCTCGCGACGTCTCTGCTCGCCACCCACGAGCTCCACCAACTCCTGCAAAGTGCGTTGGCGCTCGTCATTATTGGTAGCGGCCGCATGTCGGTCCACAATCGCCTGCTGTTGATTCTGTGCAGCTGCCATCGCCTTCTCGTGCTCCACCAGCGCGGTTTCCAGCTCGGCAATACGTTCCGAGAGTTGCGCCACTGTGCGTTGGCTGCGACTGCGCTCGGTCGCCAACTCAGTACGCAGCCGCTGGCTTGTCAACCGCCGCAACTGCTGCGTCTTGAGCAGCTCGCCTCGTAACTTCTCCAATTGCTTCTCGTAGCTGTTTTTCATGACGGTCATCTCTCTGGCCAAAGCCAAGGCGAAAGTCTCATGCTCTTCGGCTGGTCAAAAGTGCAAAAGGAGACCGATAATTAGTTGAAGCAAAAGAAGGAGACAACAGATCGACTGAGAACACACACCTTTCACTCGACAAGCGCGACTTTCGAGACTCTCGCCAGGACTCAAAAGACGACGAAGAAGACGATTTTCTTTCAGTTGTTCAGCTACCGGAACGGTGTCACGTCCAGCAGCAACAGCGTCCGAGAACGGGTTGGGGCCGTGGAATTTAAGATGTTGCGATGGCTGCTCTCCATTGAGAGACTGGGGTGATCCACCGATGTACTCGTGATACAGAGATTGGAGCTGTCTGCGCATAACCAGCAGCTTCCAGTCGACACTCTTCAACTGGTTGTGCAGAGCTTCCCATTTCTGCTGCACTTCTCGCCAATTCTCAACGTCTTCACTATCGAAAGAACTCTGGGTTTTTGTCAAATCTGGCAGCACTGTAGTGTCAAATAGCTCCATCAGCACTTGAAGTCGTTCAGCTAGCAGAACTATGATATCTTG